>JANHFL010008227.1:61498-83091 GCA_032468155.1 Oxyrhabdium leporinum
CCCATTTGAATGTTGGGCCTGGAAGGAAATTCTAAATTATAAAGCATCTGAATGACATGCTGAGCAGACAAGTTCTAGCAAGAGGACTGCCAAGATGACTCCTCTGCAGTTATTACTCCAAGGGAAAAAATGACAATGTAACTGATCCAGAAATCATTTTCCTACAACACCACAATGTCACCGTTGTCTCCTATCCATGGACTCCCCCCCTTGACAATTCTCCTGGAATGGTAGAGGAAAACCCCAGATTTAATTCCACCCCACCTGAAGTGGTGTTTGCAAAAAAAAAAAAAAAAAGTTACATGCAGCAGTTCATAACCCACAACTACTTCTTGGTAGGCACTGGCTGGCACACCCTTCAAAAAGTGGTCTCAAATTATGATTAGCAAATGGAAGTTGTTTACAGGCTCTGCAGAATAAAACGGGGTCCGTGGAACAAACACAGGACATTTAATTAATTCCCTCACTACCAAGGAGACACACTCCCAATACAGAAGTGCCACCTGGAGTTACACTAGCATCTTTTTAAAGGGCCAAATGAAAGCCTACAGCTTAGGAAACTCGCACGCTCTGTTGTGACTAAGCTGGCCTAGAGGGTTTTGCATTAGTATTCAAGAAAGATGATGATGATGATGATGATGATGATGATGATGATGATGATGACGCAACCCTACTGGAGGGGATTTATGGCTAACAAATCACCGCTCTTCTCAACAGAAAACTGAATTCTGCAAATCACAAAGGCATGCTTTTTTCCTTAAGACTATCCACTAGTGCAAGGGGTCCTCAACCTCCGGGCTGCAAGCCACTACCAGACCATGGTTTATTAGGAACTGGGGCTGCACAAGAGGCGGGCAGGCACACGTGTGTAGCCCCGCTTGCGTGTGGTGGGCCGGCGCACATGCGCACACGCACAGCTCAACTTGCATGAACGGCAACCCGCTTCCCGTCGCCCTCCAGCTGGGCCAAGACGCAACAGTTGGGGACCGCTAAACTAGCAGCTTTTTTTTTTTTTTTAATCAAGTGAAAAGGCAAGAGGTTTTACTCAGTCCCTACTTTGTCACCGAAGAACTAAGCAATAACTCTGGAATGAACAGAATATCCCGCTACAGCCGTGTGCACCTTTCAGGAACCTCTGGAAAAACTCGACATCCTCAATGGACATGAAAGCATCCTGAAGAAATCCCGAGACCCACGTCAATGCTGTGCAGTTCATAACCCTTGTTAAATATGCCCTTTCCCCAATTTTTCGCAGCCAGAACAAAATGGAAGCCACCACCATCATCTTAAGAGAAACATTTATTAGAGGGTTGTACAATCTGTGTGAAATATAAAGTCCCTTATAAAATACTCGGTTTGCAGCTCTCTAGAAATCCCTTTACCAACTCAGACCACAATCCCAAACCAGGATAAGTTCTCTGCAGTTAATAGTGGCAACTTGCTCGTAAGGTCTGCTCTAGACGTTTCACAAGATAGGAATTTTATAGCTATGGAAACACTGAAAACCGGACCTAGTAAAAATGTTAATCACATACTTTTGTATTTAAGATGTTAAGAAGTAGGTCCAGTAACCCAAAATACCAATGTAAAAGCTTTTTAAGAATAAATGTGCTTGACTATACAACTAAATATCACAACAAACAGGAGGGACGAATTAAAAGTAATAAGGTCAGCTCAGGATAGGCTCCAAATATACATACAAATTTAATACAGTAATTGCACAAAATGAAAAAAAGCAATGTTAGCTGCTTATGATTACCAAGGTTAAAGTTACATGCTTCACAAATGAAGTTTAAATAAAACCCTTAAAATTTTGATGTGTCTTTTTGTTTCCCTAGTGGAAAACCAAGTGCAGAACAATTTTATGAACCTAAAAACCAATGTGCAAACTAGAGATTAATGCATTCGTTTTTGTGAAAGAGTCAAGTAATGAATCGATTACACGTTTATGGAGGAACTGGTATTTGGATTTTAATTTGTTTCTTCAGTCTAAAACAGACATATAGATGTTTTAAGAGGACAATCCATTTTAAAATGTTACTATTCAAAATTGAAAGGAGCTGAAAAAATTAGCAGCACCACAAGTTTCAAATAAAAGCCTATTGTGGATTTAAAGGGTTTTTCTTTTCATCTAAGCAATTCACAGAAAGGAAACATAAGGCTTTTGATTATCACTGCACATTTAATTTTGAAACTGAAGATGTAAAGCTTGGATCTTTAATGAAGATGCGTGATTGTCATTTTCCGCCCTGTACTTTTCATTGATGACAGAACTTGGTTTCAACAATAAACAGATTTTCAAAGTGTCGGATTATGTGGCACTTTTCAGCAGAGCGCTTTTGAAGGCCTAGAAAGACGGGAGGGGAAAAAAAGAATGCCAATTTACTCAGTGAACAGGAGCAGGTCAGATAGAACAGATTTTTCTTTCCACAGGGAACAGGATGTTGTTTCAAGTTCAATCATCCAGCATGAATGGCTTCCCAAAACACGCAAGCTGTAGAATTCTGGAAGTTGAAGTCTACACATTTTAAAAGTTAAGTTTGAAAAACACAAGAGTTACAGTGACCGACTGCAATTGCTTAGGTACGCATAGGTCAATGAAGAAAAAAAAAACCCCAGGAAAACCATGTTCAGTTATTATTGAAAGCGTCATCACCAAAAACATTATTCTTTGGACATTAGTGGGACTGAGATTGCAATATGGAATGCGAAGTGCGCTCTTCAAACTGGCATTACCTTTTTATTTTTTCCATCTTAATGGAATGCTAGGAGCCATGTCAAGGGGCTCAAGATGCCACCTGTAGTTTAACTCCCCAAAAACAGAACGGAAACAAATTGGAGGTAAAGGAAGAAGCCCAGCAAAAGAAAAGTGGAGTTTAAAAAGAGGGCTGTTCTGATCAGGAATTGCAAAGACAAACATCCCTCCAATGCAACCCAGAATTTTATGATCCACAAAATAAAGCCCCCATTATGTGTTTGAAAGCAAATCCTATGCCGCCTGCCTCTTGTTTCCCAATGCACATATAAACACGTAGAAGGGGAAAGTAGAAACGCCCCCACGGAACACATTAATTTACCACACAGAAGGAAAAAGAATTAAGTATCCCCTTCATTGCTGGTAAACGGGGCAGAAAGAATTCTAGAAACCACACACTGCAGATTTCCCCTACTTTGTTACAGCGCTGGTGATCACAAGCAAAATCTTGCAAGAAATGGCCATCTATTTAAGAGATCCTTCAATGGCAACTGAAGATAGCATGCCCCCCACTGCTGACCCTTGTAGTAAATATGGACCATACTTTTTTTCTACATGATTTCCTATGCTGCAAGTATGGTGCTATTATTCAGTACTCACAATGACCTGACTGTCTCCTGCTAATTCTATCTGACGGGAGTGACTCTGCAGTGACCCTAAGTCCACTCTCAAACATTAGCTTTCAAGAGGCTAGTGCCAATTTTCCAAAGGGGATGGATTAAAGTGCTCAGCAAAGACGCTGAAAGGATTTAGGGAAGCCATCTGGGGCATGGATACCAGTGCCAACATGGGTAAAGTGGCTAAGAGCTGAGTCACCTCAGCTCTTTGGAATGCATATGACCACATAAAAGTACTTAAAAAAGGAGCAGCAGGATTACACAGGTAATAAAAAAAAATCTCTAGGTCAATTCATTTAAAGCACAACCAAACACTTTGCTCTTAGTTTAAAAGTCTTTGTAAGCTGAAGGTGCAGAATGGTATAAAAGTAGTACTCTCCATATACTCAGCAAAAGACACAAGCGCCAGGATTAAATTGGGTGCTCCAATATTATGTAACCTGCCCTTCCCTTCATTTCATTAGCTAACACTAAGGAAACCAACTCAAGCTACATTCCTTCTCACCACACCCTATCCCATACACAAAAAAGAATCAGCCAGGAAATCACTGCTAATCTATCTGGCACCGCTGCTTAAATCTTATAGCAGCCTCATGTCCTGAGAACATTTGCTCTCTTCTGTCTGACGGAAGGTATAGAAATGGTTCTTTATTCTGTAAGGCTTGACTGCAGCTAAAAAGCAGAATTTGGGGTTAACTAAAGTTGAATTCAAAGTTTAGGACTCATGATATACCCATCAGGAATAGCTGGGTCCTAGAGGGTAATTCCTAATGGAAAAGCCCTCCATTTAACAAACTCCCTTGTTTACTGAACTTATATTATTCCCACGGCAGTTTTCCTCCTTAAGATAGAAAATCACACAAAAGCCAATTCTCAAGTGCTCGCCTATTTTCCCTTGGTTTCTTTTTCATATCCTGAGATGCAGTAACAATTCAAAATAAAATACTCACCAATGAGCTTCTCTCTGTGCTGAAGTCTGAAGGTTTCCTTCCCTACACAGAGCTGGTAAATGAAGACACCCAGATCTGACACATTATCAATCTCTTCAGTCACAACCATTTCCTCACGAACAAGATAAGTCTGAGGCAAGTAGGAACCAGTCTGTGTGTGGAGGGGGAGAAAATACCATTCTTAATAACAGACATTTGTGATTATTCAGCCAAGAGCAAAGTTACACCTGAAGGCAATGAAGCATGTTACAGATGGTGGGGGACTGAGGACACTCTAAAGGAAGCATGCTTAGCAATTGGTGAGTGCCCAAAAGTTCAGATGCTTCAGACTTTTTATGATTTAAAAATGCCAACTCAACAGCTTGCACAAGATCTTAAAGGTCACAAGGTCAGCAACCTTTCATTACAGCAATGATGCAACATGGTTATTCTAAACTTTCGCCATGCAGGTGTGCTCTGCAGAAAGAATACACATATACCTCCACGCTCCAACTTAGTGATACCTACAGCTAATTTTGCAAAAAGGTCGATCAGGTTTCTTGGCGGCATAACAATAGAGGTGTTCAGAGGAATCACATAGCAATTGCCAAGCTGGAGATCAAGGTAGGCTGTCAGGAGCTGCAGAATATAAGGTGAAAAAATCCAGTAAGAGAGGATGGATTTTCAGTTCTGCCACTTGTTTCAAACCAGCCCTTTGTAAAAGAGTAACATGTGTTCTACTGCCACAAAATTATTATAATTGATTTGAAAACCAAAGTAATAAACTTTGAAGCATAATGCTACATCTCCAAATTGTTCTTTTCCAATGCAACAAGGTCCTCAATAGGAAGCTGGTCTCACAGCAACAATTTGTAAACGCAATTCATTTTTGAAACCCAACACGACCAGAAAAATGATAAAGCTCCCGAGAGAAATGTTGAAGACTTGCTTTCTGTAAATCACATTAACTTTGACTTAAAATTTCATGTTTAAGGGGAAGAGAATTACACTGTATCAGTAGCACTTTTATGTAAAACAGCCAGCTGAGAACTGCAGATCCAACATATATCAAGGTGCCAAGAGGGACAAGTTGCATTAAGGATATGGGATGGTGTATTTAAGTACGGGATTATCACAAGATCCAATTGTTGAATGAGAGCTGACATAGTATGAAAATCCAAGGCAACTGACCAATCAAGAAAGAATCAGGTTAAAAACAGAGGGTAAAATGGAGGACAATGCTGGATCTTTTCCGCTTGCAACATTCTCAGATAATGAAAAACACTGAAACTAACCCGCCTTTCTAATATGCTTGGGACTAAATTACAGGAAACAAGGAAGTAAAGAGGAAAACCATCTCTTTTCTAGGGTTCCAAATTTGTAATGTTGCTTTGCAGTTATCTTAACACTGACTGGAAATGACTATAAATATTTCCCAAATAAAGCCTGCTGGTTAATTGGCTGTGCTAAGCATGTCTAAGCCTGTGCACAGTCCCCATGTATTTTTATGAACGGCAACTGTGCTTTCAGAAATAAGTGCTTGTATTCCCAGCCAAGTGCATGTAGAACTGGGGTGTCAGCCCTTTAAGGCAGCCCGAATGAGGAAACAAGATTCCACAAGACTAAAACAACATTTTAGTGAGACAGGCCAAAATAAGTTTTGAGAATCTCTGCATCTTGCCTCTTTTCACTCTTACACTCCAGGGAGATGGGGAGGGCGATCTCTTTGTAAGACTCTCCCTCTCTGGCCTTACTGCATGCTTCTTCTGCACCTGGGGTTTTCCTAGCAGCTTCTAGGTTCTTTCTCCAAGGTTATTTCCCTGCCTCAGTAGGCAATGCTATAGGCAAAGGCAGATATCCCAACTTGGCATGTTCCCAACCTACACCCACCAGTTCCAGCAATGATTACAACAAATGATGAGAGTTACAGGCCAAACTCGTTGGGGGACATCAGTGTAATGAAAGCCTCCCTTAAGAAATAGAAAAACTCTGCTTTGAAGAATGAATAGTTTCTCCTACATTTGGCAACACAATTTTTCCTGTAATTTGTTTGCGCAATTAGGGTTCCTACTTCGAGATTTCTCCCGGAAAGTACTAATAAATATTTTACATTTAGCATACACATGTTGCTGGCATTTGAAAATTATGGGGGGTTGATGGGGGTGGGGAAGGAAGACTACCAGACTTTAATCCCAAAACAGGGAGGGAAGCATAAAAACCCAATCACATATTAAAAGGACTTCCATCAAAACTTTTCCCAAAAGGAAGAATAAAAAGAACCCACAAGGAGGACTCACTCTATCAAAATCGTGCACAATTGCTGCTGGGTCGCTGTCAGAGAATTCTGGAACAGGTACATCAATGATGGCAATGTTATCTGTTTCTCTGATATCAGCCTTTTCAGTGATGGGCAGGAAATATGGCTCCGCTGCCTGGTTATGATTGTCTTCTCCCACGTAACACATTTGACCAAGGAACATTTTGTTCTTTAAAAAAGAGAAATCGCCAGCTATAATACTCATTTAAAGATGCAGTCATTAATTTGGTTCAACTGTCCTGGAATTACTGAAGCAGTTTCCCCTGAATGGGCAAAGAAAGTGCTACTAATTGTATTCCATTTTGCCCACCTCTGTAAATATCAACTTATTACTGGAACCCGGAAGACCACAGGAGGGATCTGCCATGATGGGCACTGACCACTATCTGGAAAAGGACTAGGAGTATGTTAACAAGTGAGTGTTTTTGGCTCACCAAACACGAAGGAGGAACACAAAGGAAACTTCCCCTTTTCAAGCTATTTGTTTATGCGGAAAACATAAAATGGGGGAAGTGAATAGTCACACAAAAACACTGTAATTTGCTTTATATGGAGCTATCCTTAAAAGATGATCCAGAAATTTCAACAGGTGTGGAATACAGCTGACCACTGGACAACACTGCAGCATGAACACTCGTTATAGCAGATTCTTTGCTATAGGTATGAGTTATCACCTACAAAGCCTTGTGAGACTGAAACCCTTGGAACCACCTATTTGGCTAGAATCTGCCTTCCAATACACAGTATATGAACATTAAGGATCTCTTATCAAGGAATGACCACCCAAAAGGAGGCATTTCTACTGGTATCCCGCTCCTAAGAAATAGTTTATTCCCTGTGGTCATGATGGCTCCTTCATTTACTGGCAGGAGATTATAAAAACTGGATTATCTTGGAAGACCTTCAAGGAATAGCTTGCCATCCTTCCTGTGTATATTGTTGAATGTATGCTGCCTACAGTCAGACTGAAGCAATTAACAATCGGGGAAATAAGCTCAGAAACAAGTGGGGTAATAATCAACTCTCCAATACCTTTTGCATGAAGTATCTGTAGATGCAGGTTCCCCCAACCACGACTCCAGCTAAAATGAAGGCGAGTCCCAAAAGAGTCAGCAGACATCTTCCGGAGGAACCTTCACGGTTGTGTGTTGCAACTTCTGGGTCCTTGAAAACAGAGAAAGTTTTAAATTTTCTATTGTCTTAGAGACGAAATTACTATTTTCCTTGAATCAATAGGGTGACATTACCCTCCCAAGTGAAAGATAACGTGAGACACAACAGGATTCTGGCTCAAGATTTCAGTGCATGCCCCAAATACAGTAATAAGATTCAACTCGCATTCCACATGGTGTAAAAGGTCTTCTTGGAAGAGGACAAGACGACCTTTTACACCAAGTGGAATGCGAGTTCAATCTTATCGTTGTATTTGGGGCAAGCACTGTAACCTTGGGCCAAAGCAAAACAAAACAAGATAAAACAAAAGAAACATGCATATTTCTCATGGCTTCACAAATCCAGCTGCCAAGTCACATAATTTGACTTATGTCACATAATTTGACATAATTTGATCCTCTGATTTTGCCATCAGACTATAGATTTTTCACCATGGCACTGAGCGAGAATTAGAATAAATTTTTGACAATTAGATTATTATCTCAAAAGTTGTTGAATTTCTATTCAAACCTCCGGGATTAATTACTCAGGCATTAAAAAACGTGTAAGTCTCCTTAGAATACTTTGTTGCAATTTGAGGCAAGAAATAGTTGTTTCTAGTTCAGAACAGATACTCCATTTCCTACAATTACTGTCTGGTTTCTACCTATCCATCCTACAGCACAAGTTCATAGTGGCTGTAAAGAGGAAGCATATTTAGAATTCTTTGTAATTATGTGGGGGCTTTTTGTATCAGCTCTGGTTAAAAGAGGAACGGCAAATAACCAACAACAACAAACAGTTCTATGAAGAAAAAAAAAAAAAAAAAGCTACAGCACCCAATATATGCTGCTCATGCAGATTTGTTTCAATAAACACTGCTAACCATTGCAATTATTTGAGCATCTTCAACAAATTAAAGGCCTAGATTTTACTTGAATTTACTGTATTAAAACACTTGTACATGTATTCCACAACTATCAACAACTGATGAGGAGTCCATATGGCTAAAGTACAAAGTATGAAGCTGATTTTATTCAGATAACTGACTATACTGAAAAAATGTTTTTGGAGTTTTGTTTTGTTTTTTAAATGCTGCTTTAAATGTGACACTGGCTAACACAGATACTCTAATCAAAAGTCAGGCACAAAAAAAAATAATCATGCTGCAACTTGTCTGAAACCATTATGCTGACCTACAATGAAACAAAAGAAAAGCTATCTGTGCAAGCAAGAAACACAGATTTCTTTATACTTCACTAGAAACTCCCAACAAAACTTCTGTATCAGCAACTGACCTAAATGCTAACACAGCATTTCACAGATCAAGATAGTTAAGTCTCCCTGCCTAGAGAAATATTCTATTTACTTAGATCATTCAATCTGAAAGTCCCTTACCCCATGTATCTGAAGATTTATGAAATAGAACAAAGGCTCCAGAAAGTGTATTTGAAGATCTGTAATAAAATTCCCGCAATAAATATTTGAAGATTAACACTTTTATTGTTATGCCTTTTTAACTTTCACTTTCTGCAAGGCTTTTTTTTTCTTTTTAAAGGAATAAAGTTACAAAATCCAGCATTATAAACATTCTCAGAACAAGACTGGCATAGTGGTTAAGGCCTCAGGCCAGAACCAGGGCGGGGCAGGGAACTAGGAGAGAAGGCAGCTGGACAAATGGTTGTTGGCATCGGCTGGGGGCGTTGTGCTTTCTGGCACCCAGCAAGCAGTCCCAAAGCCACATGGTTCTGGGGTGCTTGCTGCCCACAAGGCAAGCAGTGCAGTGCAGCTAAACGACAAAGATGGAGGGGGGGGAGATATATGAGGGTGGAATTGGGGGATCCAAGACCCTCCTCACCTTATGCAGGATCAGGACTGGTAGCAAACCAAGCCCAGAATGGTTTGGATTGGGATAGGTACCCACTTAACCTGCAATCTCTGTTAACTATCCTAATAGGCAGTGCAGGGATTACTATTAAATCCTGTGATATCTTGATTTAAGATTGCATTCTTTTGTGATGGAAATTCCAGTCCAAATTATGGTCGGACGCTGAGGACTAATTTATACTGGCACATCCATATCCTATGTCTCAAATTAGGTAAAATGAGGATCCAGACTGTTGGGGGCAATATGCTGACTCTGTAAAAACGCTTAAAAGAGGGCTGTAAGGCACTATACAGTGGTATATAAGTCTTAGTGCTATTGCTATTAAAAGCAAAATAAATGTCTTCAAATATTTATTTAGTAGCTTTATCTTATTCTTTATTCAGAAACTCATAAACGCACAGCAATTTCTCATCCCTGCCCCCAACAACGTAGCTGTGAATAGGTTCAACAAAGAGAGAAAACAACTTTGGCGACTGGTGAGAAAAACAGAGGCTTACTGAACACCATGATACTTTAACCGCAACTCTGTTTATTTGGAACCCTGTTCTGTTGCTGCCACTGCTGAGTTGTATGAAAATTCACAACTGCTAAATTGCCAAGATAAACCAGAGCAATGCTTTTGTGCTTGCAGAAGCTTCAGATGAATTGCAGCACACTGGAAAAGCAGGTCTCCCAGTTGTTACTGGAAGAGATTTCGGGGTGGGGAGGGGACATTTTGGCTTAGCAGGTTGTCATTTGACTTAATACAAAAGTAGATTACGTGCACAGGAAACATCTGGGACAACAAATAAACTTTCCTATCTGATGTTTGACACGGCTCCCTGTAACCCACGTTGCCTCTTGTCTGGCCACCAGAGAGGTAATTAAGGCTGTCTAATCAAACTACCATTGAGTAAGGAAACATCTGATCTTTATCATGTTCTGCTAAGGGAAATCCTGGGTGTGTACAGAGAGCTGGCCTTCATATACAACATGCTTAGTTTCATAGCTTAGGACTGATGTTGCCAACAGAAAGCCCAATGGCATTACTGTGCTTGAAGATACCTCTCTAGGCACTGCCAAATTGCCTGGCCCATCCCACTTTACATGCAGTAATTTATGACTTTAAGATGGGAAATCTGCCAAATGCAAAACAGAGGCCCAACTTCCAGTTTCATTTTCGTATCCAAGACTCCCAAATACCCTACCTTTAGGGGGGGAAATGGTGAGAGGATTCTACCATTGTTTTGTTTGGAAAGCACACATCTGCCCAGAAAAAGAATAGAAGGAAACAACTAGAAAAGAGTGTTCAAATAGTTGCAGCACTTTGACAAATACTGCTTTGAAATGGAGATTTAACAGCGATTTTGTAAATAGGCAAGTTAATCAAAGATTTTTTTTTAAATATCCCAACAGGCCCACCAGTTGAAAAAATGCGAATGTCCCCATTTAAAAATATGTATCTATCTAGAACACTGAAACACCATTTTATATTTAAAGATCTATAAGGTTAGAACTGATTCTTTATAAATATTAAAGCATGATTTTCTTTTTCATTAAAACTGTTACAGGGCAATCATCAATAGTGGACCTCTTTTTCAAAAATCACATTACATCGAATGGGGCTTATGAAGACAGACTCAAAAAACCCTTCTTTGTTGTCAATTTTATGTATATTATAGTTGGATTTAAAACACTATGAAATTGGCCCAGTTTCTTTGGTGTAGGGATTTTACTTTGCATAAGATGAAGTATAACAATAAAAATAAAACCAGTCCACTAAAACCCATATATATATATACACATACACACAGGGTGGGTTCATATAACCACTCCCTGTGCAGTTCTTTAGCCCACTACCCTATATTTTGGTACCCAGTTGTGACTGCTAAATTGCTGTTCTAGACTTTTTCTTTTTAAGCAGTTAAAAAATTGATGTTACACGACCTTTACAATTTCCTGAGCTTAAACAGAACTCTACAAGTTAGTGGAATATGGTTCGTGTGCATCAGCACTCTGAAACATGGACCAATGGTAAAACTATTTCGTATTTGTACTTCTTATATGGGTTTAGGCATGTACATGGACAAGAGGAAGGAATTTAAGCACCCATTCTTTTCAAGAGAAGAGCAATTTCTGTGCACTTGGCAGTAGAAGCATTTTACATGGCATTTTAAAGAGAACAGTATGTAATGTCAGTTAAGTATAGGATCTCAGCCATTAGGGCCAAACCATCAATGCTTGTCACAAATCAGGAGTTTTAACTGCCTGAAATCGTCTTGTATATACAAGCAGCATGAAAAGAATGTTTTGAGAAAATTCCAAATATAATCAGGCACAAACATGTACACTGTCAACAAAATAGCTTTTACTTTTTATAACTCAAGAGTTGTTTTGAAGGCAAATACACGAAATCAGATAATTTTGCATACACACACACACAGTAGCATGCCTGCTGAAAATAAGCACAGTTTAGACTCCTTAAACTGTTCAAACCAAATGCATGATTAGACAATTCTGAACTTTGCATGTGCATGCAGAAAGAATGCTTAATCTGTGTGTTTGCCTAATCTTCTCTCCCATCAGGAAGCAAAACAGAATTAGGCATTCTTTGTTATGTGCCTTATAAAATCTTTCAAACTTCTTTCCAATTTTGGTCAAAAATCCCCACCAGCATACATCCCAAAATCCTTCAACATGCAGGATCAGTTCTGAACGAAAATTTGTTCTGAGCACTACCAAGGTTTGAAAGCAAATTGCAAGTTTTGATAAAGGCCTTCAAATTTATTTAAACATGCTAAGGCCAAGATAGAAACCACTAATTTCAGTAGTTCCCACCTGGAGAATTAATATCTTCAATGAGATTATATTCTAACCCAGCCTTGCCAATGCTTACTTTTTAAATAGGTTTTTAAAAAAGGATTTTTATAGGTCAATTAGTTCCTAAAATATCTTTTGAAACAAATATAAACACGTTATTCCCATAGAGGGTCAACTAAAGTTATCTTGATTGTAAAAAAAAAAACTTTCATGCAAATAACTAGCATATTGCAAAACAACAGGAACAAAGATAATCTGGAGGCACTTGAAGTGGTTAAGGCTGTTAGAATGAAGAGATCATTAATGGAACTGCTAGGATCTTTAAAAGCTGTCAAGGAAATGCTATAAACCAGCAAGGAGGATGAAAATCCACAGTATCTTCATTCTATTTTCAGACCAGGAACTTACTTCTATATAAGCATGAAAAGGATTAAAGCTTAAAAAAAAATCTGTAAGAAAAAAAAATTAATACCCGACTCCCCATGAAAACATGCTCCATTATTTTAGATTTTAGATCTTTATTTTCACTTCAGGGCAACATGTTTCCCCCCCTCTCCCATTCCCTACCTTCCATGGCTTACTTTTTTTTTTAAGAATTTTAATTTAGAAAGGATTGGGAAGCTGTTGTGATACAAAATAATGTACCACTTTCAAGCCTGATTTATAATCTCCAAAAATGCCTCTAGGCCCCACCTCTAGACAAGGCAGAACTGCTACCATTCAGCATTAAAAAACAAAACAAAACCCCAACACCCCAGAACTAATGAAAACTCCATCTGCAAGTCCTGTCTCTTCCTTTTATTTATTAAAACTCATATGACACCCATCTCGCCAAAGGCCCTTCTCTGCCTTCTTCCTTGAAGGATCAACCAACCACCCATCCATCCGGGCAGGTTCTCTGGTGGATTAAGAGAGACGATCTGTCTTTAAAAATAATAATTTAAAAAAAAGCACTTTATAAAGAGAGAGATTCTCAAATTAGGCATAAGGAAGCATATCCTAGGAAGGGAAAATATATTCATGTCTTTCTATTTATAAGGCTCTTCTCCTTGACCCTATTCGCACTAATAAAGAGGATTAGTCCTACCAACAGTAAAGTCTGCTTTTTGTGCGTCTCTGTGTGTGTGTGTTATAAATATCTAACCACAGTACAACCTTCCCCCACTAAATCCTGCAGGCAGGGCACGAATCCACCAATAATGGGCACTAATAGATGCCCAAGCAAAGGTGGTGCCATGGCGGTTAGTTAAGCCCCAGTGAAAAGGGCCACGGAGGAGCCTCTAGAGTCCCCCACGGGAGAATCCTTTGGCAGGCAGGCGAACAATCGCAGGCCCGCGTTCCCGGCTTCCTTCAGGAAGGAAGCCCCGCTGACACGCGCAGGCCCAGCTCTGTTCCTTGTTGCGTGTCGACCCCGTCGGGTACCTCCACACGTGACGTTCCGGTCTTCCCAGCCAGCAAGGGAGACGGACCCGTTTGCTAGAGGGGATTTGGGGGGGACGAGACGGGGGACCGGCACCGCTGAGGAGCCTTATTACGTATCGAGTTTATCCGCTTTGTTTTAATTATTTACTTCTATGCAACGCCTACACCGCCCGAGCGGGAAGTTAACGAATAAAAGGCGTTTACTTCTCCTCCACTCCGCCCCTCCCCGTGTTTGCTGCGGTCAACGAACCAGTCACGGGTCACCCACCCCCGCCGGGCTCAATTTCCCCCCTCCCTTTCGCACGGAGGACCACAAAGCCCATCCCTCACACCCTCCCTCCCTCCGGCGTCTGAGGGAACGCCGAGGGTCCCGCCGCCATTTTGCCCGGGGGTGGGGGGGTGAGGAGGATGGGGGGGTCTCGCCGGTGGGTCCCGGCACAAAATGGCGGCGCGTCGTCGCCTCAGCGGCGTCTTCCTGCCCCTCACCTGCTCGGCCACCAGCGCCTCGGACGCCTCCTTCTTGGGCTCGTCCTTGTGGGCGAAGGGCGACTGGAAGGCGATCTTCACCATGGCGGCGGCCGGATCTCCACGCCGCAACCAGGATAGACCGAGATGGTGTAGCCGCAATCCGGCCAGCCATCTTCGTACGGGATGTTGCTGGGCAGCGGAGATGCCAGGGAGCCGCGAGGTCTGGTCAGGTCCCAGCCGCCGCAGGTGTTATCTCTCCTCAGAGCGTGGTAGCATGCTGGGACACGTATAGTTGCCTTCACCAAAATCAGGCAAAGCAGGCAGGCAGATTGAGTTGCTTGCAGGGTCAGAGTCACAGCTCCATCTTTCTGCAATCTGCTGCCTCAGCCTGCACTGTAAGCAGGCAGATCAGTTGGGCAGCAGGCAGGCAGGCAGCAGACAGTAAAGCTGCAGACTGTGTGGTCAATGGCACGCAAGCGAGGAGCCACACAGTGTCCAATGACAGCCACCAATTCCACAGTTGCTCCCTGCTGCTTTCCACACTGCCCTCTGCGCTGCTCTCAGACTCTGGTTCACTGTACTGTATAACTGTAATTATTACAATTACACTTGGTCAGTAGCAGCTTAGTGGCACTTGAGCTTAAGACACTTGAGTTGGAGATTAACAAGCCCAGGTTCAAAATCCAAGTGTTGCCGTGGGGTGGAATGAGCTTTTGTCCTTTGCTCCAACTCCTGCCAAGGACATGAAAGGAGCCCCCAAATGGCATCCTTAGTCAACAGTGATGTCACCGGCTAATCCTTTCAACTTGGAAGTGGTCAGTCCCAGAAATATGAATATTTCCAATTTTGAAATATGTCACTATATACCTATTTCTAATTTAATTAAATAGAGAAATGAGCAGACCTCCCTATCCATAGTGTAACTGCTTCACTGCAGATTTACAGTTAAGAATGTTTTTTAACCCATTAGAACTATTTTGTCGCCATGGTGTAAAAAAGATGTTGAGACTCTAGAAAGAGTGCAGAGAAGAGCAACAAAGATGATTAGCAGACTGGAGACTAAAACATATAAAGAACGGTTGCTGGAACTGGGTATGTCTAGTTTGATGAAAAGAAGGGGTGACATGATAGCAATGTTCCAATATCTCAGGGACTGCCACAAACAAGAGGGAGTCAAGTTTTTCTCCAAAGTGCCTAAGGGTAGGACAAGAAGCAATGGGTGGAAACTATCAAGGAGAGAGACAAATCTAGAAATAAGGGGAAATTTCCTAACAGTTAGAACAATTAATCAGTGGAACAACTTGCCTACAGAGTTGTAAATGCTCCAACACTGGAAGTTTTTAAGAAGAGATTGGATAACTATTTGTCTAAAGTGGTGTAAGGTTTCCTGCCTAAGCAGGGGGTTGGACTAGAAGACCTCCAAGGTCACTTTCAACTCTGTTATTCTATTCTATTCTATTCTAAAAGTGATAGGAGCTTTCTTAAAGTAGAATGGGTAGTTTGTGAGAGATATAAAAAGTCTTACTTGACTTGAATATGAATGGTCTGGTATATACACTATAACAATTATATATTTTAATTATGATTAGAGGTTATATCAGTGCACTCCAAACTTTCAGTAATATATCAAATAGATTGACAAAAAGAGAGAAAAAATCAGTTCTGCATCATATTTAAAATTTAACAATCATATTTAAAATTTAACAATATTTTTGGGTGTGAAGGCACAGATTGGAAAGGCAGGTCTGTTAAGTGTTTTCTCTAAAATTGGTAGACTGATGATAAATGATATGCAATGTTTGATTTCTTTAAGGGCTCTGTGATTCTTTTAGTCCTCCCCTCTACATTGCTTTCATTTTCATAGCCTCTTTACAAGTATTTTCTGAGTATTTTCTTAGTCCATCAGCTAATGTTACAGCAATATTTCTTTCTTAGAATTTCCATGTGGATAAAATACTTAGAAGTAGACTTTACCTTTTTTCTTGGAATATAAACTGTTTCTCCTTTGCCTGACCATAGCTCTCTGCTCTTGGCTGACTCTGCTTTTGAGTCAATCCTGTGTAATTCATTGTGCTCCCATTTCATTTTTTTTTCTGGATACATGTCTTGTCTTGTTTAGATGAACTTATATGCTGTAGGCTCAAATATCCATTTCATTTGTGACACACTCCAAACTCCAGCACCATCAGCAGTCCCAGATTCCAGCCTCAGCTGTCTTGCCTCAAGCCATTTCCTCTACTTCCTATGAGTTCTATTTATTGGCTAGCAGCTGGCAAGCAGGATGAAAACATATGAAGAGTTTTGTTTCTTCTAGAGTAATTTGAAAGTACTGAGCAGTGAAGAAGATTGTTCAGAAGATTGTCATTTTTGCAAAACAGAGAGGATTAAAAAAATTGTGCTTCTCTGTACACATGCATTAAAGAATGAGTTCACATTTTCCAGCATCCTCTATGTGAACTTTCTTCTATAGCCTCATCAACAAGTAGACAAGTCATTACTATTTTCAAATCCTGTTTCCCCCTCCATCTTTAATGTAATGTAATGTAATCTCATGCTGTGTTGCGTACACATTGGGGGATTTTCATCCTCAGAAGAAAATGGGATGATATTATTCTATGCATTGACGTTGTACATCAGTCCCTGAAGGTGCTTTAAGCCACAGTTTTTACTAAAAAAATATCTGAGTGAAAGAGTTGTCCAGACAAATGAAACTTGTAAGATAGCTGGTACTTTTTTCCTGGTAGCTACCTCCAGTTATATGGACAATATTTAATGGAATTCTTGGTAGGTAATCATGATTTACTTGTACAGGTTCTCTTCAATGTAAGTTATTTTGACATTTACCATATTTTATTTATAATTGACATTGGTGTTAAGCTCCAAAGGCAACTATTATGGTTAATTTCAAGGGAGTTTATATGGAGCTACTCATATAAGCTCATATATACTCAGAAGCTGCAGTTGGTGCAGAAGGAGACAATGTTAGCAGTTATATTTTAGTCTTATGCCCATGTGTGTGAGCTGCACTGGTTATCAATAGGTTTATGAGTGCAATTCAGGAAGTTAATTATGATTTTTTGAAATCCTATCATCTGTCTTCTTTGGCTTCTGTTCACTCTAGAATAGGGGTATCATACTCGATTTCATTGAGGGCCGCATCAGGGTTGTGTTTGACCTCATAGGGTCAGGGTGGGCGTGGCCAAGGTGGGCATAGCCAGCATGATGTCACATGTTGGGGGGGCACCTGTGGTGGCCTGAGCACTCTGCCAGCGAAAACGGGCTCCCGAGTTCTGTTTTCAGCTGTGACAGCCTCCTGCAACCCTATGCCAGTGAAAACGGAGTTGGGGGGGTCTGTGTACGTGAGCTCCATTTTCACTGGCAGAGGCACTGCGGGCTAGTCCTTCGCTATTTCCAGGGCAGCCCATGGGCCAGATCTAAGTACCCTGCAGATCAGATCCAGCCCCTGGACCTGGAGTTTGACACCGCTGCTCTAGAAACCTAGAAAGTGTATCATCTTTGTCAAAATATGTTTCCTCTGGAATAGTACCCTTGCAGAGACTGCCTATTTGCTTGCCTTTACATAAACATTGAAAATCTAATTACAGGTAGTCCTCAAATTACGATCATTTGTTTAGTGACTGTTCAAAGTTACAGTGGTCCTGAAAAAAGTGACTTATGACTGGTTTTCACACTTATGACCATTGCAACATCTCCATAGTCCCATAATCAAAATTGAGACAACTGGGAATTATTTATGAGGCTGAAAAGTGGGAGAAAACTCACTTTAACTGCCTTGTTTAGGAACAGAAATTTTGGACTACCTGTATTACTCCAGATCTTGCACTAAACGTAGACATTTTATGAAATTAAATTATAAATGAGAATTTGTATTGTTTCCTTTGGGTAACTCTCATATTTGCTTGATGCTGTGATGTTTATTCAATTTTTAATTTTGGAATTAGGATAGCTCTAGAAATATTTTTATAAAGAATTGACAATAATATATAGATGCAACAACATTAAAGACAAAATCATGGGGTCATGTTTTACAGAGAGCAAACTAGTTTACAGCAGCAGTGGCAAGATGAGCCAAACTAGGATCATCACAGAGTAAACTGTTTATATTACTATACCCTTCCATCAGCAGCAGTTCATTTCACATTGAAAGCTGCCTTGAAATTGAGTACACATGGACAATTATTTGAACTTGTGCTTTTCCTTAAAATTTTCCCTTGAGAACCTTTAAAATACACCACATGCCTAATCATCTCTTGTACAAAATGTACCCTTTTGCTTTGATAAGCAGTCCTACAGGGCTGCTGGAGAAAACATGCTTTTAGTGAAACTCTTGGTGTATACCTTATGTGAGACCTAAGCTTGAAGAAACTTGAAAAATTGATTGCCTTCCAAACAGATTATACCTTCCTTTCTCTTTGTGAGATTTGTGCATTACATATTTTGCCTTGACAATTAAATAAATTTCTGAATTGTTCCTCTCAGTAAGAAAATGAATTCACTGCAGTGACTTGATGTTTGGTCAACCTACTCTGTCCCAAAGAACATTCATAGTCAATTGTACCCCCTATCCTTCTTTTTATGTTTAACAATGAGTTGAAAAATGCTTACAGAATTGTGGGTTTTAATAAGCATTTCAGAAGTTTATTTTATAAACTTTTCCAGGCAACCTGTCCAAAATAAATACTTCCACTTTGTATGGCACAGCACATGTAGGCGTCCCAAGCACAAACGTGTTTTGAGTATTTTCATTCACAGTGTCTCTCCTGATTCTGTTCTGCTATGGGCATGTTTTTCAGCTGTCTTGCTTATATGCAAAGCCTCTGTTTCCAATCTTGTGAGTAGTAAGATGTAAAAAATAGACCTAAAGAAGAAAGGAATTAGAGGATTTTTAGATCATGTTTCAGATGTCTTACTGTATTAGGAGTTTGGTCAGATAATTTTTAAGGTATCACAAAACTCATTTGTTGACTCATCTTGTAAGCTATTTTTTTTTCAACCTAAAGGGTTTTTTTATAAGTTCTTTTCAGGTGATAACTTCATAGGCAGGCTTCAGTCAAAGGCCCAGTGTCAATAGGTGAAATATAATTGACTGCATTAAAGCTCTTTTGCATGTATACAAAGGCTCCCCTCTACAGATAACTGTACTGTATATATGAAT
Organism: Oxyrhabdium leporinum; assembly: GCA_032468155.1. Lineage (NCBI taxonomy): Eukaryota > Metazoa > Chordata > Lepidosauria > Squamata > Cyclocoridae > Oxyrhabdium > Oxyrhabdium leporinum. The sequence goes on from JANHFL010008227.1 coordinate 81,022, forward strand.
GACCAGGTGTTCACTGACATGAGATCATAATGTAGAGAAAAAAAGGCTGCTCACTAGGTTTTTAAACACCAAATGTATTGCTGGAATATAGCTTTGGAGAAAGAAAAATTGGACCTACTGGTGGTTTATGGTTGTTTAGAATCAACAGGTATTTGAGTACATACCTAAGCTGGCCCTCTTGCTTATACGCCATTTGTCTTGGGAACTTGAGGTTTTATTTCATTTCTAATACTTTACCATTTAGTTTATGTTGTTGGCTTTCACTTGAACAAAAGATGGTCCCTTATTCTTTTAGGAATATTTAAATCTTACTGCTTCAGGCACACTGAGATCATGTTAACCAATTAGTTAAAATTAGAGATATGCTACACAAATATTTATATGGATAACCTTTTTTCAAGCTGTTGTTATTATATCTGAATTCTTTTCAAGAGGAATTATGGAACAAACTCTTTAAAAGTGTTTGGAAATTTGTATAGCTGCACGCCAACAGTTAGGCATCCGTTGGTCAATTTATATGTTTAAAAGATTCCCTAATTTAACAGAAGCTAACACAATATGATGTCAGGTTTAACAACTTTCTGCATATATGAATATGTATTATTTTCCTACAAATCTTTATATAGATTTAAAATAACAAAACAGTGAAAATGGCAAATGCTAAAGTGTGGGAATCATGTAATGGTGTTCTGTAACGCTTTGTCAGAAGTAACAATTTCTATTGCTTTTTGAAGCTAGCTAATACCCTTTTTTATTTTTCCTTTTGGTGTTTTTTCTGTTCTTCTTTGCAGAATTCTCAGATCTCCTTACATGAACCTCAAATTTTCAATAGTAATTTGAGACTGTTTCCAAAGATTTTTATGCTTACACCATGGATGATTTGAAGTTTTTCAGATCATTAACTCACTGAAATACCCAACCTCTTTTCAACTTCAAGTTCTCACTGATTCAGCATTAGTTGGGCAGTGACGGTCAACCTATGACATTTGTGTCAAAGGTGACACACCATGATCTTTTGGGTGGCCCATCAGCATTAACCAACACCAAACAACAGGCCCTATTCTTTGCAGGGAGACTAAGCCCCTCAACATCACAATTGTCCAAGTCTAAGCCCCAATACCTGCTGCAATAGAGCTTGAAATAGATGGGTTTTATGCCATAGCCCAAGGAACAAGTGCCCCCAAAGTTGTTGTTTACATTTGGAGGGGGGGCTTTAATGCAAAAGTTGGTAAACAAGTGGAGACAGGCATCATTGGTCATTTTGAACTAGGTGAGAGGAATGATGCAGGTGATCAATTGATACAATTTTGCCAAGAAAACAAGCTTAGGGTCATGAAGATATGGTTCAAACAGCACAAGCGCGGCTTATACATTTGGACTTCACCAAATGGGGTGCACCATAATCAGATGGACTATGTCCTATGCAACCATCAATGGACCAGCTCAGTCCTTGCTGTTAAGACATATCCAAGTGGTAAATGCAGTTCAGATCATGAATTGTTGGTGGCAAAGATTAAAGTCAAATTATGCATCATCAAAAAGGCAGTGCCTCCAAAATTCCTATATACAATAGAAGTGAAAAATAGGTTTGAACTACTGGACATTGCTGAGAAGATGCCTTATAAAGTGTGGCAGGAAATTCAATCGACCATGAATTGCAGAAGAACACAAACCCCACAAAAAGCCAAAGTGGCTCTCAGATGAAACCATCAAAATAGCTGAGCAAAGAAAAGCAGCCAGGCAGCAGACAAATGGAAAGAAGTAAGAAGACTATATGCAGCTTTCCAGAGAAAAGCCAGGCAGCAGACAATGGAAAGAAGTAAGAAGACTAAATGCAGCTTTCCAGAGAGCAGCAAGGAAGGATAATGAAGTTTACTGGAATGAGCAGTGTAAACAGCTTGAAACAGTTCTGATTAAAATTATACAACAACGTCTAGCACTAACTATCAAAAGGGAATTACCAGATGTCTAAGCCAGCTTTCAAAGTGGATGTGGCACCCACAAACTGTGCTGGATCATGGAAACCATTGTCCCAAAGGTGCTTTTTTCAAGAGGCAACTGGACGTTTGG
>JANHFL010008227.1:151886-162138 GCA_032468155.1 Oxyrhabdium leporinum
GAGGGAGAGAGGCAGGGAGGGAAGGTAAGGAGGGAGAGAGGAAGGAAGGAAGGAAGGAAGGAAGGAAGGAAGGGGAAAGGAGGGAGGAAGGGAGGAAGGGAGGAAAGGAGGGAGGGAGGGAAAGGAAGGAGGGAGAGAGGGAGAAAAAAGTGAGGGAGGAAGGAAGGACAACATCAAGAGTCTACTTCTACTTTAATTAATTTATCTCAAAGCAAAGCATTGAAGGAACTTCGAAAGAAACTAAGGATGGAGTAGAAAAAAGAGAAGGCTCTTTTTCGAAGAAAGCGACCCTTTGAGACTTACTTTCATCTTAATATTCAGCTTGCCTTGGCCACCACTGGCTTACCATTCAAACCCTCTCGCTACACTAGTAGTACGATGAACTACATGCAATCCATTGCCCTTGTCACTCAGGGCGCTTAAAACTTTCTTGAGGCACCAGAGCTTCACCTAACCCTCAGAGGTCCTGCTTACCTGCCTTTTACATTAAAAAAAAAAAAAGGAGCAGATGTTATAGTTTAATACTTGGACACGGAGCTTCTGCTCCCCTGTCTCTTCTTTTAATATACAGCCCCAGCATTAATCAGCCCCTTTGTAAGTAGCTCGCATGAAGGGAGCCGGAATGAATCTCAGGTGACCTTCCATTCTAGCGTTTCAGCTCTTCTAGGGTTCCTGTTTTCCTTTCATGCTGGCAGAGCAGAGGTCAACGGTGGAAGGAGATGCGTCTTTTTCTCCTCCTCATCTTCCATTTGCTGCTGTCATTCCAGTTTGAGCCCCTACCGAGCCACAGGATGTACCCACGTCCCCACCCCACCCCCAACCTCCAGAGTCCTATATGCTAATTGATTTAGGAGAACCCATTCATCAGTTTTAGAGATCACCCACTAGGTTTGCTGTTCACTGTCAAAGGTAATTCAATTAAAACTCCCAAAGTGTGACTAACTGGCCCGCGGTTAAATATATTTAGCAGCTGTACCCAAACATCCCATCTCCCTCCCCTGGTCTGCAGGTGTCAGCCAGCCAGCCTTCCCATAATATACGAGCGCACTGACCGATATCTGCCACAGCTTTTGGGACAATGAAATAAAAGGCAGACACTAAACTCCTGGCTTTAGAACTTCAATCTTCCTTTCTATCTATCTTTTTTTTTTTTAAAAAAAAAAGAAAAGTACACAGAAGGTTAAAATACAAAATCTGAAACAACAACCCAAAAAAATAAATAACGGAGACCAAACAAAACTAGATAAGAACGTGATTTTTTGTTTTTGTTTTTAAAGTGAATTAAAGAGAAAAACACATATTGTCTCCCATAGTTGAAAATGGACAAATCTATTATTGGAAAAATCGTAACTTTCCTCCTTGCAAAGAAAGGTCCAAAGGAAAGGAAGGAATTTCAAAAATGTATAAGCTTCAATACCTATTTGCAACCCAGTTGACCTGTCATACCCTATTTATATGAAAAGAAAAAAAAATAGTTAACAGGTTAAAGAGCAAAATTAGAGTTCAAGGCACTCCGTTAACCGTCTGTTATTGTAATTTACTCATAGAGTAAATGGGATGTAGAGTGGCTGAATAGGGTGATAATTATGGAGCCTTCCATTTTATAAGAATCTTGTCTTTTCTTAACGTTCTGGAAATACACCTTTGCAGCGGTGAAAGTCATAGAAAAAGTGATGAATGGCAGGTCTGCCCTCTAAAGTTATCTTGTCATCAGTAAATATGGAAATTCTATGGTTTTATTCCCGAATAAATGTGAAGAATATCAGAAGTTCCTTCTTTACATTTTGTTTTCGTTCTTTTCTGTTTTTATTTAACTCTTTCCTCTTTTCTTGCATTTTTTTGGGTTTTTTTTTTCTTTGATATTTTTTTTCTCTTTCTTACTTTATATTAGTTTGTATTAGTTTCTACTGTACAGTCTTGTTTTGTAAAAATGGACATATCATCAAAACAGATTCGTGGTCGAAAATCTTCAGAAAAAGTCAGATAAAGAAAGAACTTATCTTGGGAAATTCTTTACGCTCCTTTTAAGTGACAGACTACCTCTAAATCAGAGGGAATTTGCAGTACCTGTATAATCGGAGACCGATATGGAGGCTTAGCTTAAACGGTTCCTCCTTTTTCAAACTTGCTCTGGCCCTTTGGCCTTCCTCCTCTTCTTCCTCCTCATTCCCTCTTAATCTTATGATGTAGCATTGATATTCCAGCTGGTTGTGTGTGTGTGTGTGTGTGTGTAAATCCTATGCTTCTACTGCTGTACAATTGAACTTTCCAACAACCATTCTCCCTTCAGTCACAATCATCTAGAGAAGAAACAAGAGTTCTTCTCTATTTATGCCTTTTGTAAAATAGAAAAAAAAGAAGTCCTACTTGTCAAAGTTATTCAAGAGAAAGATTCACTGAACTGGTTTGGGGTCTCTCATAGCCCCCCAGTCCTGTCCTTCTGCTTCTTTTTTTTTTTTTTTTTTTGCCAGATCACATTCATTCGTTACAGTATTCCCCTATAGACTGGAACTAATTTACAACACTCCCTGCAGGAAAACCTGTACTTGCTAAGAACTTCAAATCACACGGCAAGGACTTTAAAACAATTATTAAGATTGAAACTGACTGCTATGGGGAAGCCGAGATTCATTGGATCCGTGGTTTCAGGTTTAGAACTGAGTGGCACTTGGCCAATTGTAGCTTATTGAATAGGTCATGGTTAAAGACAGCAAGGGTGGGTGGAACCCCAAATCTACAGTATATCACCCCAACTGATTGCTGGCTTAACTAGAGTTGGCTGAATCAGCAGCAAGTGTCTGACCACACTCCAAAATCATCATCAATCATCATCAATCATCATCAATCATCATCATCATCATCAATCTGTATCAACCATTAGCGCCAGGCAATATTTGTGATACATTTTTAAATGTTCAGTTGACTGAGTTTCATGTTTAATGAATAAAAGAGACTGATAATAATCATCGTAATAGTAATAATAGTAGTAATAATAATAATAACCGAAGCATACAATTTATTGATATCGCTGTACCAGGAGTTGCCAGAGTTGAAGAAAAAGAACTAGAAAAAATCACAAAAAATTGGGCCCTGGACATCTAAACTATCTAAACTAGATTATGGATGAAACATGTGACAGTGTTACTCATTGTCATTGGGGCACTTGGCACCATGTCCAAGAATTTTCCAAAACACATCAAGAAATTACAGCTCCCTGAAATAATACCAGCGAAACTGCAAAAAACTACGCTACTCGGAACATCATACATTTTAAGAAGATACTTGGTCGATACTTAGGATGCTGGCAGCATCCCGTATCAACCATCAGAGCCAGTCAATGATATTTGTGATACATCTTTAAATGTTCAGTTGACTGAGTTTCATGTTTAATGAATAAAATAATAACAACAATAACAATAACAACAACAACAACAACAACAACAACAACAATAATAATAATAATAATAATAATAATAATAATAATAATAATAATAATAATAATAGTAATAGTAATAATAATAATAGCAACAATAACATTTAATATATGACTGCAGCAAAATCTCGCAAATTGATTACTGAGCTAGACACGACGGAGTTGCTAAATTAATCCACTGGTCATTATGTAAAAAATATGCCTTACCTGTATCCGAAAAGCCATGGGAACACAAAGTGGAAAAAGTTGTCGAAAATGAGACGGTGAAGATCTTGTGGGACTTTCGAATAGAGACGGATCGTCATTTGGAACACAACACGCCTGATATCACAGTTGTCGAAAACCGAAGCAGTTTATTGATATCATGATACCAGGAGACGCCAGAGTTGAAGAAAAAGAACTGAAAAAAAAATCACGAAATATCGCAACCTGGCCATCGAAACTACGCGATTATGGATGAAACATGTGACAGTGATCCCCATTGTCATCGGGGCACACTTGGTGCCATGTCCAAGAATTTTACAAAATACATCAAGAAATTGCAGCTTCCTGAAATAAAACCAGTGAAACTGCAAAAGGCTGCGCTACTCGGAACATCGTACATCTTAAGAAGGTACTTGGTTGATACCTAGGATGCTGGCAGCAACCCATATCAACCATTAGCATTAGTCAATGGTATTTGTGATGCAATTTTGAATATTCAGTTTATTGAGTTTCATGTTTAATGAATAAAGTATATAATAATAATAATATATTGTTGAAACTGACTACAAAAGAAAGACAAAATAATTTTAAAATCTAAACAGTGTTTTGGGATACTTCACTACCCATGTGGCTATTTTGTTCATTTAATCGACATACAGGTAGTCTTTTACTTACAACAGTTCATTTAGTGATTGTTTGAAGCACAACAGCAGTGAAAATAATGACTGATGACACTTATGACCATTGCAGTATTCCAATGGTCATGTGATTTACATTCTGATGTTTGACAATTGACTCATATTTATGATGGTTGCAGTGTTCAGGAGTCATTTTGTGACTTTCTGACAAGCAAAGTCAATGGAGAACCCAGATTCACTTAACAACCATGTCACTAATTTAACAACTACACTTAACAGATTCACTTAACAAATGTGGCAAGAAAAGTCGCAAAATGGGACAAATTTACTTAACAAAATTTTCACTTAACAACATAAATGTTGGACTCAATTGCAGTCATAAGCTGAGGACTATATGTATACGTTACTTCCTGTATTTTAAAATACTTCCTGTATTTTAAAATATTCTAAAACCCTGACTTCACATAAAAGGGTCTCTTTTGAATATCTGAAATGTTAATTATGTGTGTTTATTTGCCTCCAGGAAACCTGGTGACGCAAATAGAATCGACAAGAAGACGTCTCTGCTCTTCAAGCACATTTATTGTAATGAGGAGTGCTATATATGTATGTATGTATGTATGTATGTATGTATGTATGTATGTACACCACACATGCACACACACATATATGTCATATGCATGTATATATGTACAGTATAAAGGAAATGTGTGTGTGTGTGTATGTATGTATACACACACACACATGGACACACACACACCTATACATGTATCCTGTATAAAGTGCATATATACATGCATATGCATATACAATCTATTGGCATAGAGAGGTCATTGAGAAGCACATCATCTCAGCAGGATCTAATTTCAAAAAAAATGAGGATGGAATTGGGAAGTAGAAGTGGACTCGAGGACACAGGGATCCAATTCTATGTTTCCTTGATATTGTAACTGAGTATTTCCTTCAGCACGTAGGCTGCGTCTACACAGTATAACAAAGCCAAGTCCTGTTCTAAGGGGCTTGTAGTCTTATCAGTAAAGATAGGTGTAATGCTAGGAAAAAAAGATAGGGAAACGAAGGCAGTTTTAAACAGCAATTGAATACGTATACATTTTTAGTTACCAGTTCTTCAGTTTGGCTATAATAATGCCCACAGGATGAAAACACATCTTGAGACTTCACTCATTAGTTTTCAGTCTCCTTTGTCATTCTACTTTCATTAGTGTCCAGTATATGTTATACATTATCCAATCAAATCTATGAAAACTGAAGCAATCTAAAATGGAATGCAGTTGCTTCCACCAAATCCTGTCTTATCCACCTTGATCTAAAAATATTTTCTTTGCAATGAATGGAAAAATGAACAACAAGCGCAAGGAAGACTGCTTATATTATTTACCTTTGCAGAAAAGATTCCTTAACCTCATTCCCTAGTGGCCTGTAGCTGTACAGATTGTGCTAATCTCATCATACTTCTCACTGACAGCTGCTAAACTTACAAAGTAGAAAGATTATACTGTGGCAAGACAACAGGAGATGAAATTTCTGACAGTCAAGAATATTTAAACACATCTCCTAAATAAAAAGGAAAAAGATGGACACCTGAATTTCACTACTTCTTATGCTCTGACATTCTTCTATGTAGCAATTCAAGGAGTTAATTTCATTTCAATCAAAGTGGTTGTTAGTCAAAGAGAAATAGGACCCCAAACTATGCTGTTAAAGGTTTATTCATGATTTGAAGATTACATACGTCTGCTTATTTCAGAAATAAAATCTCCTACTGAGAGATATAATCCAGTACTTAACTGATTGTATTTGTTATACTTGTTAAGGACATTCCCTGGATGGTATGTGTAAAGAACATTTTGTCATGCTTTCTGGTTTGTTCTGCTTCTCTCTCTTCTCTCAAAGTCTTACGATGACCATGTTACATACAGTGCTACATCCTGAGTCATGGGTAGCAGTGGAAAGGGTGCTTGTCAACATTTGGCCAGATGACAAAATGCTACAGAACCATGCCAGAAAAAATTATGGGGTTTTACAGCCCTGATATGGTAAGCTCAAAGTTGTTACCTAGTCAGTTCAGCTTGTGCTTTTAAAACAGTTGTTTAACAAATTAGCTTGGTAAAATGTAAGAACAAGGGTGGGAGAAGAGAGTTGAGAAAGACAGTCCCAAAGATACATTCATCAAGAAATAGAGAGAAGCATTTCCATTTTTCAGTTAACTATGATGGCTTGGCAAGCATTTAATTCTAAGACTCCCTCAAGTCAAGATATGATGAGAAACTGGCTTCTCTTTTCACTTGAGGATGGGACTCAGGAGGGCATTCAAGTAGAAACTGAAAATGTAGGTTGCCCAACTGTGTTCCATGGAGCAGATGTACATCAGAACTGTTCTTCATTTGAGTTGAGCTCCATCTTGCTACAATTTATGTTAGGGAGGAGATCTCCCTAACTCTCTTACTTGCTGGAAGAACTGCAGAATCTGTTTGGCAGGGCAAGAAACTAAGAATTAAATATAAATTGCTCTAGGATGCTAAAGAAAGAAGAGAGTTAGGATTATGAGATTTGAGACAGAATTTTGTTATTTAGTATGGATGAAAGAGTGGGTGACTTAGAAATAGGAGGTTATTGGAACTAGGAGGCCAAGAAACTATTGAAGCATATTAGCCTAGTCCAATCTGGTTCTTCAGTATGGAGTATTTGATTATTATAAAGCTCACCCATCAAAAATAACAGGATGGTAAAAATAAATCTTAGCCCATTTTTTCCCAAGAGAGGAGAAGATAAATTCAAATCTACAACATGGTCTTCCAATGACTGATCAAAAATCACAGATAATTTAAAAGTTCCAGCTGAATAAAAACAATCTATGTGGCACTGGAAAAAAAAAACAAAACAAGCAAGGCACCAGGCAAGTTTCACTGGGAATATTATTTTATAAGCAACATAGAGCTATCACAAAGCCTTTGACAGGAATTTTAAGTTTAACATAAGAAGTATCAAAGAGAAAGTTACTTTTCAAGTAACTGGGTCCCAAACCATTACCCCAAAGGTGTAAGCAGTGCAATGCCCCAAAGCACCAATTACCTTTCAGCTTACCTTGTTTAATACCCAGAATGCTTTGTGCCCCATCTGCCATTTTCTCTTAAATTAAAAAGAAGAGTGGCTTACTGCAAAGCAAAGTAGATACATATTTATTTTCAGGAAATATCTTTCAGCATTCTGGGATGGAACAGGAGATTGCAGGAGATATTTTAAAATTTAGGTGTTTTGTCATTTTCCATGGTCACCAGGACAGCATTTTGTCAACAGGAAATCCTCCCTGGCAGCATCTACCAAGAGGGACGGCATCTACCATGGGCTCTCATAATTCCAAAGGTTTCCCTGGCCTATCCAATTAGTAAGGTTTTAATGTGAAACCAGCAATTAGAATTTGTCCGAGAAATGGAGCAGGAAATATTAAACTCTATGTGGATAATATAATATATCCTTTCCTAACCTGGTGCACCTAATCATTTGGACTTATTCTTCCATCAGCCTCAATTATTGCTGTGAAAAATCTATCCTTGGATTCCTAGCCTGCTCTACACTTATCCATAATTGTTCTGCATTTTGAAAATGTGATTTTCATCTCTTGCAACTATCAAGAAAACGAATAGCAGATGGTGCACTGCTGAATGTCACTTTCGCAGCTGTTCCTCTGCCAAATGACCTCTGATCCATAGATGATCAATTGCATACTTTCTTCTTGACCCATTTGGTTTTTTTTAAATTATTATTAATGTTAGTAGGCACAGATGATCACTTGGCCCACAGAAAAGCAAACAAATAATATCCCTACTCCTAAAGACCAGAAAGATTTACCAGATGTCATTAGTGCCTAACTTTGATTAATCCAAGTTAAGACAGTCAACTTGCGGCATCTGGCAAATATTGGCTTGCCCTTGTATTAGTAGAAACTGCTGCTTGTGCCTTGAATCCAAATTCATCATAGAATAAGGTAATCAAGGCAATTTTAGCAAACTAAGCTGAGCAATTTAAAGGAAAAACAAGACAACAAATGAGCCTGAACAAAAACAGCAGAGCAGAAGCATCTTACAATAATCAGTTGCCAAACATACCATGGCAAGAATAACTAGGAAATATATGAAGACTCCTGTGGACACAGAAAATTAGAATAATGTCCCCAAAACTTGATTTTCAGGGAATCTATTGGCTTTTTCAGGCAGTGAAGACTGTGAGCCCATGAATATAAGGCTATCAGGTATGGCCTCAATCCCTTTGCACAGATTAACCTACATATCTGGCGAGAAAGGTTCTGCTCATTTCCTCAGCTGAACCAACTAAGCAACAGTTCCAGAGAGTCCTGTTCTTGCAGTACCAAGAAGACAACATTGGGAAATGACATGAATGCAAGACCCAGTATCTCCTATGCCCAACTGCTTCTATGATCATAGCAACTTGACTTTCAAAGGCCCGCAATGGTTTGTTGACACATTTAGTAAAGATTTCCAATTTCAGACAGTATAGCTGGCCTATTCAGACAACTGCTAACAATCCACTTCTTAGGATTATGTGAAATGCATTTTGCCTACAAAACAGTTATTCAAGTGGAAACCTGGAGAAAGAAACTGAGTTTTTTTCCCCATATTCATATTCCTCCATCATTAAGTTAAAAAAAGCAGTGTCTAATTTGGCTAGATGATTATTTCACTGTCAAGCAAAGGTTTGAGAAAATTTACACAGTTGTAAATATTGAACCAAATTTATGAATTTAGGTTTCATTTTCCAGAGAATTACTTATCTAAGGATGGCAGATAGCATAATTATTGTCTCAGGTAATGCCTTGCCCATCTACTTTCCATTTTTTTAATACACAGATCCTCCAGTTAAAACAAGAGCTTTGTTTGCAAGTTGTAATCCATTATAAGCTTCCAAAGTTAAAGGGTTTTACAGAAAGCAAATTGTGCATTAGCATATGAAGGGATACCCTTCCTTAAATATTTGATTGCACTTTTTCATTGCTATTCCTCAGAGAAAAGATCAGTGGAAAGGAAATGTGCACAGCTAATTTGTTCTCCTGTGGGTAATTTAAATGCTACATTTCCGAAAGTTTCTCAGCAAATGAGGAAGAAAAAGAGTGCATGCATTAACATTCTCCAGAACCAGGGCACTGGAGTTTGTTTTGTCAATCAACCATGCCTTTATGTCAGCTGTGACTCCTGATTTTAGAGAATAGGCAAGGTGGTATCATTGGTATGGAGAAACATTAGCAATGGAGAAGGGCATCAAGAGACTGTATGTACCATGGCTGCATGTGTTTGTGATTATTTATTTTCTATGTGAGACTTCTAGATCCAATCCCTACATTCAGCCACCTTATATGCCTTGAACAAAGGCTACAGCAAGGGCAATTTAAAAAAAAAATCCTCACAGTATGTGCTTTGCTTTTTGTTTGTTATAATTCATGAATTCTTCAGAGCAAGATCTTTGTCTCTCTAATGTATTTTGCCATGGTTCCTGCCAGGTTATATCAGAACTAGCTGAAGACACTGAATAATTCCTGTGAAAGTCAAACTCGATGTCAACGTTAAAGTAGCAGAAGAGAAGGAGTTACCTAGAGGTTTGGAAGAAAATGCCAAAGATCGAATAGTGAACAATGACTAGACACCACACTACCTTAAACTATAAGATATTTGACAGCCAGTATTATAGATAACATTATAGCAAATATATCAAATATCAATTGTCTGAATAAGTTACAAGGAGTTTCTTCTTGAAAACAGAATTCTAGGTCAGTGGGACCCAGCTTGGACCCCTGATGTTTGTATGTAGAAGGAAGATGTTAGTACAATATTCTTATTATAGATAATAGGCAGTGGTGGAATGTAGCCGGTTCGCCCAAACCGTTAGGTAATTGCTTATGCAGTTCGGAGAACCGGCTAAAAATAAAGTGCAAAAAAAGTTTTTT
>JANHFL010008228.1:0-15739 GCA_032468155.1 Oxyrhabdium leporinum
GATGGATGGATGGATGGATGGATGGATGGATGGATGGATGGATGGATGGATGGATGGATGGATGGATGGATGGATATAGAGATAGATATAGAGGTACAGATACAGATATAGATGGTTCCTAGCTTCAGATTTTTAGAGTTTTAAAAAAGATGTAGCTGATGTCCAGGGTGACCCATGGCCATTAGCATTTTGATCCACAGCTATCCAGAACCTGCTGGGTGTGTGAAAAGGAGTTTGTTTAACCTAAGTAAACACCGGCAGCTTGTTAAAATTCAGGTCTTTTGCTAGCTTGAGGAAGATTCAGGTCACTCTGCTTGCTGGCGGAACACAAATCAATATATTGCAGACTTCCCTTTCGCTCTTACACACACCAAAAAAAAAAAAAAAAGCACCCAAAATGTAAAAATCCATTGCAAACTCAGCTACCTTTCGAGCATAACATTTCTCAACAGATGGAGAAAATAGATTTATGACTGGCTGAGAAAGAATAATAAATACAGAGAAGTTTCTCTTTTTTTCAGGAAGACCAGTATATTAGGTTAATTCTGAAGCTGGAGACAACGAAATTTGATTTGGCCTACTTCAATTTCCATTTCCTAAAGCAACGACAGCATATGCCTAAAGCAAAGAAAAAAATAATACACGACTCTTAAGATATTTACACACTCCACTCTATCGGGAATTTGCGTGGAGGTTAACAACACACGTACAGTAATTTAAACAAGAGCTTTGTTACAAAACCAGCAAAGGATGGGAGAACAATGCAATACATTAACCAGCCAGGCTTAGTTTCTAAAAGCTAAAGGAGAAATTATTTCTTTGCAATGAAATGTTGCAGAGAGAATAGGAGCAGCAGCCTTATAAAGGAGATACAGCAAAATCAAGAAATTGTTCCACCGCAGCGTACTTCCTCTAACAAAGTGATATGGAGAAGCGTCTCACCTAAACATCTCAAGAGACTGACAAGTGGATTACTAAGCAGATTCTCCCCCCACTCCATCGTTAGGGAACCTTCAGATGTTTTGGAAATTCTTGAAATTGTGCAGGCACCAAATTGCAAAAGACTGCCATAAAAATAGCACTCCCTCGTAGAAGACATAGAAATGGGTCATTTTAACAGCACCGTAGCTGGACAACCATGCTCTGGAACAACCAACCATTCCTTATTCTCACTTGTTATCGATACATTCTTCCCCCAGATGTGTCGCGATCGCAAACCCAACCACCCCCACAACCAAGCCATCTTTGCCACCTTAAGTGCCAGCCCATCCCAAATCCTGTCAGCGTTCCATCCAAGTTCCAGTAATTCGCTCAGCACTCAGATAAAGAATTCATCCAAGTAAAAGTTTATTAAAAGAAACCATGCTGGCACATCTGGGGAGAAACCTGAATCTGAAGGCCCAGGTTTTTCCCCACCCAAAAGAGAATCAAAGACCCAACTCTTCTCCACCATCATACATCACATTCCCCAATCCTAGTCTATACCCATCATCCTTCGTTCCGTCTTGACACTCCTCTTCCAGGTGCTGGACAGGATGGCCTTGGCAGTTAGAAAGAACATTGTTGTGTCTCCGAACCCCTCCAACTGTCTGAGAAAAGACCCCCTCCCTAATTCCCATGTACTTTAGTGTGGCAGCCTGCAGAGACCTCTCAATTTTGGCTTGCAAGGCTGACAGCTCGTTTCATTTGCTCACATGATTAAAATGATGGAAAGGGGAGGAGAAAAAAAATAACTCTTTGGGTGCACTGCAGGAAAGTCGGGGAAAGACCACCCCGTTTTAACCATTCACAGATATGCAAACTTGGCATTGTGTGGGGGGGGGAGGTCAAAGGAGAAGAGCAGGTGCTTTACCTGCAGAACCAGCTGTTGCCAAGCCGTTGCTAGGGGCTGCCCACTGCCAATGTTGCAGACATTTATGCGATCCGAGGGCTGGTTGGCCCGCTCGAGTTGCAGAGAGACATTGCGCCGTTCTTCTTCCAGGGCTCGGGTGAGGCGCTCGAAGCGAGCCTCTTGCTCTTTCACAGAGGCCAAGATGCTCGCTGCGGATCGGATATCATAGTCATCCATGGTTGGGCTCAAAAGGTCTGGCTTGGTCACTGATAGGGCAAAGGACAAACATTAGGGCGACATAGGTCAGGAGTAAGAGGGAGATCAGGAGTGTCCAACCTTGGCAACTTTAGGACTCGTTGACTTCAACTCAACTTATAAACATGACCGTTCGAAGTTACAACGGCACCTAAAAAAAGGGCCTTAGGGTTTTTTTTTCACACTTATGACCCGCTGCAGCACCCCCGCTTGGCAACTGTCTCATATTTATGACGGTCCCGGGATCACACGGTCCCCTTTTGAGACCTTCTGGCCAGCCCAGTCAATGGGGAAGCCAGATTCACTTCACAACCTTGCCGCTAACTTAACAACTGCAGTAATTTGCTTCACACCTGCGCGGCAAGGAAGCACGTAAAACGGGACAAAAGAATTACGGGGCACTTGAAGTCCACGGGTCTTAAAAGTCACCAAGGAAGGTTGGACACCTCTGGCGTAGATGAAGCCCCCACAAGAAGGCAAGTCCAAAAACGTTTACAGGTTTTAATGGTAGAATCTAAGATAGGCTAACCATCCCGGAGCAGAACGCTTCACACCACGTGCCGAAAGTACTTCAGAGACAAAACAGCGAAATGCAACTGACAGAAGAAAGAACAAAAGGTTTCCATGCTTGCATGCCGTTATAGTAAAAGAAAGATCAATTAAAGACCTTTTTGCTGTGGTGGGGAATGTGTGCTGAGGGCTCGGCTGCCTCTGATCCGTCCGCAGCTCCTCCTCCTCCTCCTCCTCCTCCTATGTACCAAGGTCTTTCTCACACGCCACTCGACGCAAGGACACAGCTTCGCGAAAGGCCTGAGCTGGGGAAAGTTGGCTCCACGAGAGTAAAATCCTCCCAAGAATCAAGAGAGCGGAGTGGTTGGAATGCAGGTAGCCCTCGACTTACAGCCGTTCAATTAGCGACCGTTCAAAGTTGGAAGAGCACCGCAAAAAGTGACCTAGGACCATTTTTCGCAGTTGCAACCGTTGCGGCATTCCCCACGCTCACGTGATCGAAATTCAGACGCTTAGCAACTGATTTATGACGGCTGCAGTGTCCTGGGGTCACATGATCCCCTTTTGTGGCCACCTGACGAGCCACGTCAGTTGGGGAAGCCAGATTCACTTAGCGACCGTGTTACTAAATTCACAACTGGAAGGGTTGACGTAACAATCGTGGCAAGAAAGGCCAGACAATGGGGCAAAACTCACTAAAGAAATGCCTCGCTTAGGGACAGAAACTTGGGGCTCACTTGTGGTCATAAGTCTAGGACTACCTGTGAAATCAAGTGCTGAGCAGACCCTGGTTCAAATCCCCCCTCTCTTTCAACACTTACTAAATGGAGTAAAGCTACTCATTCATTCCCTCCCATTGTTTAACTCTCTGGTGTGAAAAGAGTGTGATGAGGAGGTATTTAAACAATGACTGTTGTTCATTTGGGAAAGAAACGTACTAAACTCTTCTGGGAAAGATGGATTGAGACTTTTCTGCACCGTCTCCGCTAATTATTTTCTGGTTATTCATCCAGGTACAACTAACTCAGTTCTTATCTGCTTCATCGTTAGTAACTACATGAAGAGACTAGAAAATGTCAGCCACTAATCTACTTAGAAGAATTCTAGTTAAATCTGCTGCATACGCTGCGCTATTTATACATTTAACACTTTCAAAATTTGGATTAAAGCCAGCTTGGGTATATAAAAGCTTTCCGTTTGCTTCCATACGTCTTACCCCTGAACTCTCTATCCTTCCAGATAGTTTGTATAACTAGATTGAACCCGAGTGTTTTTGATCAACACTGCAAAACCTATTGTGAAAAGTCGGTCGAAATTCGTGGGAATCCAATGTTGGCATCAGAATTCTGTACGTCAACGGGCCAGAAAATGGGACAGTGAAACCATTCTTGGCATCTAAAGTGTGTAATCTGTTGTTGCTGTGTGGCATTTGAAAAACAAAATGGCCTTAGATGATGCCTTCTTACTAGGCAATGAAACTCTATACAAGTGGGATTCGACTTACAAGAATTTGTTTCGTGATAGTTCGAAGTTACAAGGGCACTGAAAAAAAAGTGGCTTACGATCAGTTTTCACACTTACGACCGTTGCAGAATCCCCATGGTCATCTGATCTAAATTCAGACACTTGGCAACCGATTCATATTTATGACGGTTGAAGTGTCCTGGGGTCATGTGATCCCCTTTTGACTAGCAAAGTCGATAGGGAAGCCGGATTCACTTAACAACCGGGTTATTAACTCAACGGCTGAGGTGATTCCCTTAACAACCGTCTCCCTTAGCAACAGAAATGCTGGGCTCAACTGTGGTCGTAAGTCAAGGGCTGCCTGTAGTTAAATCTGTGCCGGTCTCAGGTAGCATTCCAGGACATGCAACATTCCCCTCATGCAATTTTGGAAACCGTGCATTGAGGACAAAAAAAAAATAAATACACACCTAAGAAGATTTAGGAAGGTCTTTATGTTAAGAAGGCTGGGACACCACACATTAATCTCTAGAGGGAATGAGGCCACAGACAACCTTAAGCAGAAAAAGCTGTAAAGAAAGAGAAAGGAAAAGAGAGAGAGAGAGAGAAGAGCGTTAGTTGGCAAGGTGTTAGTAAGAGAAATTTCCAGACATTTTCTTTCACCAAAGAAGATTAGCTGCATACAGAGAAGAAAATGAACAAAAGCAATCAAATACAAGGAGTTTAGAATGTTTTCCAGGAGCGGTTCTCAATCTTGAGAAACTTTGAAAATGTATGGACATCAAATCCCAGGATTCCCTGGGAGAATTCCCATGCTGGCTGGGGAATTCTGGGAACTGAAGTCCACACATCTTAAAGTCGTTGAGGTTGAGAGGCATTGTTTTATGCTATGACCGTACGGTACGATTCTATCAGCCTTCCTCAACCGAGGGACCTTCTAATGGTGATGGGACCTTCACGATTCCCAAGTTGATGGGAATATGACTTAATTTACTTGAGCACTGGAGGGCACCAGATTGGCAAAGGCTCCAAACTCCATCAAACCTGAAAAAGGAAGAAGAAATTCAAGTGTCTTTTGTTCAACACTTGAATGCTCTTCCTTGGTAGGTAGACGTTGGCTGGAATTCGACTCACTTCTTCCAGAAAATTCCAAAGAGAATGCTGGTTTCTAGTAGGCCCAGCTTTAAGTGGGTCACCTTGAGCGTTCAAAATTAAGAACTGACCTCTCTACTATTTCACTTTGTCTCTAATCTGCCCAATGATTCTGTTTAATACCGGCTCACCATGAAAAATATTCCATCCTCCCATTCCTCAAAAGAGGGAGATGAATCACAATCCTATGGGCCACTGGTGGTTTTCCACTCCCGATTCATGCTCTTCCCAGCCATAAAATGGAGGAAAACCATGGAGATTTACGGTGCTATGATTGAAAAGAAAATCCACAAAAGAGTATAAAGATTTTGGTTGGAATTTATTCTGGATTTTTTTTTTTAATAGTTTCTTCAAATGGCCCCATCCTAACAGATGGGAAAATCAGAGACAAGTGGCATTGAAGGATTTTAACTTCTGTTCTCCACATTTTTTTTTCTATTTTTATTTATTTGTTGGTATCCCATGTTTACTATTTTTACAAACAACCCCAGTCGGTGAACACATCCAACACATCTTCCTCTTCCTATTTACCCCACAACAACACCCCGGTGAGGTAGATTGAGTTAAGAGGGAAGGACTGCCGAAAGTCACCCGGTTGGCTTTCTTTCACGACCAAGGCAAGACTAGAACTCACCATCTCCTGGTGATTGACTAAAAGTCACATTTCATGGCTAAATCAGCATTTGAACTGACGGTCTCCTGCTTTCTAGCTTGGTGCCTTAACTACTAGACCAAACTGGCTTCCTATATTGGGTTTTTTTTCCCCTTACTACATTATCATAAACATCTTGAGAACTTAGAATTGGCCAGTAGAGGAAGTCTTTTGCCTTTTGTTTTCTTCTGCAGTGATTCCTCTGGGTGATACCATCAGCTCTGTTTGTTTCTCAAGAGCCCCACAGTTTTTAGCCGGGTGCTGAGTGAGCTATTAAGGAAGTAATTATTACATATTCCTCTGCAACTGTCTCCTTGCAGAGTCCAGCAAATTCCATTTCCACGCTAAGCCTTTCTCCTCTGCTCCAACCGGAGATGTTTCTTTGCTTCAATGGCCTTTGCGCTCAATTCCTCCTCTAATTTGGCTGATTATCAACAATCCCACACCAATGAAAAGCAGCGAACAAAAGATGGCAATTTCAATGCAGACAGACAGACAGTCACAGTGTGCGATGTCAGAAGAAAGAAGGGGGGGGAGGAGGATCAGGGACCGGGTTTTGTTTAAGGTAGACACACAAATCCACACTCGCACCCCAAAGTAATCTGTGAAACAAAGAGTTCAGCCAAGGAAAGATTGAAGAGAGAGGAAATGTCTCGATGAAAAAAATAAAATAAAGGGGGGAATATTCCCCAACTCAATGCCCATTTAGGAGGGGGGGGGGGAAACAATCTGGAGTTATTTTTAAACTCAACTGCATAAGTTAGTCCATGAAATTTATCCCGTGGTGGAAAAACAAGAGTCATTTACAACATAGAGTGTTAAGAGCTGCAACGACCACTAAGAACGCATTCATGAACACCAATTGGCAGTCAGAGGACATGGTGGTAATTCTTTGATTTCACAAACATCTAAACGGGTTTGATCATAGTCCCAATTGGGAAAATGTGACCATCCTAGACCAGGCCAAGTCCGAAAATTCGAGGGGATTTCTAGAAGCCTGGCACTCTGACAAATCAGCCATCAACAGACACATAGACATGAACAACATTTCTCGACTATGCAAAAGAGACAATCAACCAGCCCAAAAGAGAAGAAGATTCCAGCACATCTCCATTAGTAATCAGCACCAGGTCAGCATAGATTAACTCCAAGGTTAATATCAGACCAACAATCAAGTAAACAAGACCCCAATC
The DNA here is from genome assembly GCA_032468155.1 of Oxyrhabdium leporinum. Taxonomy (NCBI): domain Eukaryota; kingdom Metazoa; phylum Chordata; class Lepidosauria; order Squamata; family Cyclocoridae; genus Oxyrhabdium; species Oxyrhabdium leporinum. The sequence goes on from JANHFL010008228.1 coordinate 7,058, forward strand.
AAGAAATTGCCAAAGAACCATTAATAAACAGCCCAATAAAAGAATCTGTCGGACCTCCACCCACCCAAACAGACAGCTAAGTCACCAGAATATAAACTGACAGCAAACTGCACTCCTTACTAGCACTGATGATGTTACCTAGTTGGGGTCATGAAACATCTGCAAGAAACCACCAAGCTCAGAGAGCACCAAGGACCCCACATTCCTCCTCCCCCTCTTCTTCCTCCAGTCTAGAAATCCCACTCCCTTCTAGCACTGATGATGTTACCTAGTTGGTAAGAATGTCTGTAAGAAAATCACCAAGCTCATACACCACCAAAGGCCCCATAGACCTCCTCCTCCTCCTCTTACCCTTCTCCTTCCTCCACTCCGCAAACTCCACTCCCTTCTAGCATTGATGATGTTACCTAGCTGGGTAAGGAAATGTCTGCAAGAAAACAACCAAGCTCAGAGATTTCCAAGGACAGGGCCGTTCAACCCTGAATTACAAAAAAATCTCTTCTAGCGGGCTCCTTGCACACAAGAAACAGGAAGAAGTATTCCTGTCTCCCCATCATTAATAAACATTGTGCTATTTCACAACAAACCTTACACAACATTCCCTTGAAGAACGTTGCATGAATTGCGTCCTGATTTTTTGAAAAAGAAATTCCAATCAGCAGGAATGAACGTGGGCTCTTTAAGTACTAAAACATCCCCTCTCCCACCCCCGATGGAGATCAATCTTATTCAGTTTATAAATAAAGGTCTGCATCCAGTTCAAGAGGCTATATGAAGCAACTGAAACCACTTAGCTTCACCAAGGTTTACTGAATTCCATCGTAAATCATCATCTCTCATAAACGTTTACCGAGCCATCCATAAAACCCAAAACAAATGTTTGCTTGGATCCAATTCTGAACAGCACAGAGTAGCGTGGATTAAGCATACAGTAAATCAAATTCTGTGCTGTCAGTCTTTTCTCCAAACACAAAACCTGCCCGTGTGCTAAAATAATCTCAGCCACAAGACCAAAACTGTTAAAGAGTCAAATCTTTGTATGCCAAGAGTTATTTTATCCTCAAAATAATTATCAGGAGTTCCGTTCATGATCAAATGCACCTTAAGTTTCCTACGAATCTCAATTCTTCAAGAAGTCAGCAAACTGGTTTAGTAGTTGGCTATTATCATTATTAATTACTATAGCTATTTCTTCAGACCTGATGAGACCACATCTAGAATATCGTATATGGTTCTAGGCAACACACTTCTAGAACTACAGATGGCCCAGATGAGGCTGAGGTCAAATGCACCATCAGTTTGGAGTCTCTACATCCCAGTAAGTCCAACCCACCTTATCTGGTGCCAATTTGCCTTGACCAATTTAATTATTTAATTGAACAGTTAACAATTAAACAGTAGAAAGGCTTGCCTTCAGAAGTTGTGGGTGTTCCATCACTGGAGATTTTAAGGAAGGAACTGGACAGCTACTTGTCTGGAATGATGTAAGTCTCCTGCTTGAGCTAGGGGTTGGATTAGAAGACCTCCAAGGTCCCTTCTAACTCTTGTTAGTAGATCAGATTCTTCTGAATAGGTAGCATTAGATAAATTCATAGTGCTTTTGAACTCTATCCTGACTCCTGATTTCTTACACATCACAAGAACGATGTCAACATGTCAGGCTGAAGGTACTTGAGATGTTCAGACTGCAGAGAAGAAAACTGAGAGAGCCACGATGGCTGTGTTCATCTAATAAAGAGGATTGTCAGTAAAGGTGAAGAAATACTTTTCTCAACCACAGAAAGTAGGACCAATAATAACAGGTACACGCTGCAGCTCCATAAATGTCAAATCCAAAACCATGAATGACCAAGAGTGATTCTTCAAGCTGAATTCTGTATTACTTCATGTCTACAGACAAAGTCTTGCCAGACTGAAGAGTCTATTATCTGTCTCTACAATATCCTCTGGGAATTATTATGGAGGGACAGTCTTCACCCTCTTTCTCTCACACGATATCCAGGCTGAGGTGCTGCTTCTTCCTCTGGAATGGACCTTCTCCTTCCTGAGAAGCCACCTCCGCACTACGTCCCATCGCAATACATTTTGTTTTGATATAAAGGAAACCTTCCTGATGTTAAGCTCTGCCCAAGGCTGGAACAGTCAGCCTGTGGAAGTTGTGGGTTCTTCATATCTGGGGGGGTCTTTCAAAAAAAAAGGTTGGGTAGTCACCTCTTCAAGATTATTTAATTGGCCTTCCTGTACCTTCCAAGGCGGTGGATTTAGAACTCTGAAATTGATTCCGCGCTCATTCCCAAGTAAAAAAAAAGGCCTCCCGTTTGGTTAACACTTTTCAAAGTTGGCTCTTCTGCGCCAAAATAGATCCTCCACCAAAATAGATGTTCCACCACTGTGAGAACATTCTTCCATATGCTGACCAAGCATGCTTTCATTTATTTTTTTTCCCCCCGTTCATTTCCCCAGCTAAACGTCTCCAACTTTGGAATGTTTCGGGTCGAGTTCTTCCAAAATCGCCTACAAATGCATGTGTGTGCGTGTGTAAATCTGTGTCATTTTCATCCTGAGATTTGGGGAACACTGGGACGTTTGAACTTTGGTGATAACCAAGCTCTACGTGAAACCAAAGCACAACGCACAGGCGTCTGTACACAGAGACAAATTCTGTGTGGGCTTCATAACAGATGTGTCAAAGACACATACCAAGATGAAGAATTAATTGATACTATAAATAGCCTTGTGCGAGCATTAGGAACAACAAAAGAGCTTAATTCGCTTATCTACAAACCAGAATCTGGCTACAGTTAATTGCCGAGGTGAACTTGAAGGCTAAGAAAATCCTTCACCAGAGGACAAGGAAAAAGGGGGAAAGGGGGTGATTTAAGCCAGTCGGATCATTTGATTCTAAATCACTGGGAGAGGTCTCTGCGTTTACCTAAGAAAAAAAGCACCACATGGCTAATTAGGTCCAGGGAGGAACTGAAGAAAAGCTTTCGATATGGTGTGGTTTTTTTCCCCCCCCACACCTGACAAAATGTGTAACTGAATCTTTTTCGTACGGGCAATTACAGGAAAGCGTGATGTGTCTTCTGTTCCCTTGTTTCCAGGCGATTTATAAGGGCAACTTCGGTTTCTATTCTAGGGAATCATTTATTTATTTTGTTTCCTTATATCCCACCTTTATTCGTTCTATAAAAATAACTCCAGGTGACAAACATATCCCAAAACCCTTTTGACCTCCTATTTTCTCCACAACAACAATCTTGGGAGGTAGATTGGGCTGAGAGAGAGGGACTGGCCCAATGTCCCCCCCAGCTGGCTTTCAAGTCTAAGGTGGGACTTGAACTCATTGCCTTCTGGTGACTGGCCCAAAGTCACCCAACTGGCTTTCATGTGGAACTAGAATTCACTGTCTCCTGGTGACTGGCCCAAAGTCACCCAACTGGCTTTCATGCCTAAGGCGGAACTAGAATTCACTGTCCCTTGGTGATTGGTCCAATGTCAGCCAGACAGCTTTCAAGCCTAAGGCAGAACTAGAATTCACTGTCCCTTGGTGATTGGTCCAATGTCAGCCAGACAGCTTTTAGGCCTAAGGCAGAACTAGAATTCACTGTCTCCTGGTGACTGGCCCAAAGTCACCCAGCCAGCTTTCATGCCTAAGGCGGAACTAGAATCCACTGTCCCCTGGTGATTGGTCCAATGTCATCCAGACAGCTTTCAGGCCTAAGATGGTTCTAGAACTCTCAGTCTCCCACTTTCTAGCCTGGTGCCTTCACCGCTAGAGCAAACTAGATAATGCAAAGATATCTAGCTAGGCAGAATTGATAAGACAGAAGCAATCAAGAAGGTAAGATGTTTCGTTCCCTCTGCTGTCCAGAAACACTTACTAAAGGGGAGGAGAAGACAATGCCCCATGAAGTTCACAAGCTCTTTCATCACTATTTCTTGGGAGGTGGTGGGGGGGGACGCCATTGGCAGACTGTAATCTGGAATCCCAGGAGCAAGATATATATTTTTTTTCTCTCCAGAGGGAAAAAAGGCAGCAGAACCTGGAATGTCTGTTAGGCAGGAAGAAAGCTACGGCAGCTCCTCCTTAGCAGTTCCCAGAGAGTGTATCTGTAGTTATGCAGATAACTCCATTAGTCCGGCAAGATTCTGTCTATGGATGAACAGCAAGAAAGAAATTACTCAGAAGTAACTTTACGTGCTATTCCTGAGGCCTGGTGGGGGTAGAGGAAAAAAAACCCCTCTTGTTGCTGCTGTAGGTCGATCCAGATGATCCCTTCTCTTCTGCTTCACCCAAAAAAGCACAACTGTATTGCAATATAGCATTCCTCCTTTTTCAGGATGCATTCAGTCTATTCCTCGCCCCACAGTTTTCCAGCCTAGACCAATCTCCACAACCAGCCAGCCAGCCTCGCTGGGTGCCTTTTTGGGGGGTGGTGTGGGGTGGTGTGGGTGTCTCGCCCACATATTTACACACTTCAAGTCCATCCCTAGCTTGCAACGCCTTCCCTTTGTATCCAAGTCAACAAGCCTGGCCTAACCAATCAACACGATAACCCTCCAATTTGGAAGGAAGGGAGAAGAATGATGTACTGGACCGCTACGAGAACAAACTGGAAGGCAATTAATGTCCATCTTGTGACCAAAATATCGATCTTCCGCACAGAGAGCCGAAAAGAGGAGGAGGGAGTGTGTGTGTGTGCAAAACGCCCATCTTGAAGAGCAGGGTGATTTTTTATTTATATATATATATATTGAGGTTGCCTGTTTCTTCTTTTCACCCGCACCAGCCAACAACAGCAGCGTGAAGCAAATGTACAGTGTCTCCTTAGTTGTCGGGAACAATCTGTCTTTTTGCACAGAGGTGTTCAATGGCCTGAGAAGCAGATCAGTTCTCAATGACAGCTTCTTCCAAGCCTCCTCATTGGACGTGATGGATTCTGGAACCAGCTTTTCTTAGCAGCAGGGCCCAAAAGAAGAGGCTTTGTAATGCTGGCTGCCAATCTGCTTCCGGGTTCAATTCAAAGTGCTGGCTGTCACCTTCAAAGCCTTAGATGGCTTGGGATCAGGTTATTTGAAGGACCATCTTTTCCCAATCACATCGACCTGACCCACCAGAGTGGGGAGGCAGGGGAGGCTTATAAGTCCCCTCTCCTAGGGAGGTCCATCTGGTTGGACCAAGAAGAATGTCCTTCTCTGTGGTGGCTCCTTCTCTGTTATTTGAAGGACCATCTTTACCCAGTCACATCTACTTGACCCACCAGAGTGGGGAGGCAGGGTATGTTACAGCTTCCCTATCATAGCAGGACCAAGAAGAAGGGCCTTTTCCACGGTGGCTCCCTCCTTGTGGAAGATTCACTCATTCATTCATTCATTCATTCATTCATTCATTCATTCATTCATTCATTCATTCATTGGAATTTGTCAAACGAAAATGAGAAGAATAAGAAAATAAAAATACAATGACACAGAGTTGATAGGCACGTTAGTGCACTTATGCGCCCCCTCCCCTCTACTGACTCCCTAAGTATGAAGTAAGGTTCACGGAAGTCAACATCATCCCTGCAGAGATAAGATTGCCCCATTTTGACACTCTTCCAAAAGGACTTGAAGATTGTGGTTTCAACAACGGGCCTGGGGACTTCAGAGTGGGATGGAGCCCATCAAGTGCCTCATTTCATTGTTGTCACTAGTGGGTTTTTTATTGTTCTTGTATTGGAGTTTTATCCTTATAAGCCACTCAGAATCACTGAGAGCAGGTTGGAAGGACGGGATGGGGAGTGATGGCATATACATTTTCCTAAATTAATAAATTTTGCTTTGGAAGTCAAGAGGAGAATTGCAAATGCAGGCCATGGATTCCTTGATTCTAGGAATCTTGGAGACTTTGATTGAGGAGAGCTGAATCCTAACGAAGCATTAACTAACAATCTAATTAAGAAGGGACAGTCCATTGGCAAGCTGTAATTCCACCTTCCCTGCAGATCCCGAGGCAGGCTGCCAAAAATTTGCACCAGGGGGTTTGCAAGGAGAAAAAGGGTCAAGTTGAGCTTGACTCCTGAAAGCCGTGTGTAACAGGTTGCTTGGCAGTGTGACAGAGGTGGCTTGGCAGTTTTGCCTTCTCCTGGAGGTTTTTCAAAAGCTTCTCTGTTGGACCAACAGCCCAAAGATTGCCATCCAAACACTAATGCAAACAGACTCTGTTTATCTCCCGATACCAACCAAGGTTGGATTGATGCTTCAAACGTACGTTTGCACCCCACAGCTCAATCTTTTTTGAGCCACATTGGATCTCGTACTGAGGACCTTCATGGTTTGTAACAGAAAGATAATGAGGAAGGAAATGAGTCTATGGAGATGACTTTCACCCATCATTTAACTACATCCAGAGAAACTTTAGCAAATAAGAAAAACTGTGAGTTTCTCTTATTATTCTCTTCTTGAGCAGTCAGAAAAGGGAGACAACTCTGGTGGCATCTTTTTTTTTGGGGGGGGGGCTGCGGAGAGAGCTTGGGGTACCACAAAGACTGTCTTCCATTCCAGGAAATTAATGCCCTCATCTTGGACATCCCTCCCCCATGGACAGGAATGGATAAAACAGCATACACCCCCTCTGCAAGAATGTAGAATATAAACTAACTAACAATCAACTAACAGATGTGTTCAACAGGGTGTTGCCAACATTTCAAATCCTCTTAAGAGGTATTTCTAACCCTGTGGGGTCCTTGGTGCTCCCTGAGCTTGGTGGGTTTGTTTGCAGGCATTTCCTTACCAAACTAGGTAACATAATCTGTGCACTGACGATAGCTGGGAAATGAACCATCTGCAAGAAAACAGCCAAGCTCAGAGAACCCCAAGGACTCCACACTTCAGTACTGAGCTGCAAATATTATTTTCTATCTGTTATTATTCTACTTGGATAGCGGTAGTCTGGATACAGTACCTGCTTAAATTAATGCTACGGTTTCTCTGCGAAGCTAATTTTGAAGATGGCCGGAAAACTCAATGAAATCATGGCAATATCATGCCACTGGCTTTCAGCTTATTTCTCCACCCAAGTCAGAAGGGTGGCATAAATCTAAAAAAGTCCTTCATGGCTCCGTAGAAATGGAGAGAACACCTTACAGAGGAATACAGCATAAGAGTGTTGGAAGGGACCTTGGAGGTCTTCCAGTCCAACCCTCTGCTTGAGCAGGAGACCCTAAACCATTCCAGACAAATGGCTGTCCAGTCTTTTCTTAAAAGTGATGGAGCACTCACAACTTCTGGTGGCAAGCTGTTCCACGGGTTAATTTTTCACACTGTTGGGAAATTTCTCCTTAGTTCGACGTTGCTTCTCTCCTTGATTAAGTTTCCATCTATTGTTTCCTAACTTGCCTTCTGGTGCTTTGGAAAATAACCTGACCCCCTCTTCTTTGTGGCAGCCCCTCAAATATTGGAACACTGCTATCATGTTCCCCCTAGTCCTTCTTTTCATTCAACTAGACATGCCCAGTTCCTGGTAACTCTTCTTCTCGTGTTTTAGCCTCCAAGCCCTTAATCGTTTTGGTTGCTCTTCTCTGCACTCTTTCCAAAGTCTCCACATCTTTCTCCCTTATCTTCCCAATCTCAAAAACCCTCAAAGAATCTCCTCTTGAGATCCTCGTGGAAACCTCACCCCAAGCAGCTGTAGCCTACTCCGCAAGCAGATCCTTTGAGCATTCAATTCCCTCCGTCATAAGAAAGGATTCACCGGAGTGATCCACCTAACTCCACATTTGTTATTTTCCTGGCATCAAAGTGCTTTGTGTTTCCTGTTAAGGCTGTCCCTGAGCTGCATTCTTAGAAGGTTATCTCCATTGCGCTTTTTAAAATTCTTCCGCTGCCCATCTTAATCCTAGCAGATTGTCCTCGATTGGTGGTTTTAATAAATTGTTTCATTAGGCTCGTTTGTTCTTCTTTAAGGTACGAGGATTTTATTCGGCTTTTAGTGTGCATTGCCACGAATATGATTGGCTATAAAGGGAGCAGTAAATCTGAAAAAATGATAAATAAATCATAGTAATAATACTGACATATGGTAGGAGCAGAACCTGATTTCCAGGAGAAAAGAAAGCTGTGGTAAACATCGTTTTGCCAGCTTTGTTTGCAAAAGGAAAAAAAAAATATTTAAACAGAGAACAAGAAGAGAACCCACTGTTGCTTAATTCTTGGAGGCACAAAATAGTTTTACAATTGGTTTTTGTTATCGAACTTCATTTGCAATACAGTTAATAATACATTTCCCACATGTAAATGGTTTTGACTATAATAAACTGATTTAAAAAAAATAAATAAAGCAAGGCGTAGAGATAAATGCACAACAGGAACAAAACACTTAGGACAAACAATCCCCATTTGTTCCCAACTGCAAAATTTTATGAAAAGCAAGAAATCGCCCGTTGTCTCAGAAAGAGCAGAACAAAAATAGCAATTCAGAGTTTCAGGGTGAAACTTTCCAAAGGGCAAACTTTTGAACTGTGACAAATATTTCCATTTTGAGATTGGAATCGCTCGATGGAATAAAGCGCATCTGCAATAATATTAAGTAAACAAAATAAAATTCAAAAGACCAGCGAGTACTAAAGGGTAAGACGGGTAGAGGCTGACAGAAGCCACATAAAGGAACCTCGGATGCAATGATGGAAAGAAAGAAAGAAA
>JANHFL010008229.1:16902-36872 GCA_032468155.1 Oxyrhabdium leporinum
GATGGTTTCGTGTGAGAGGCACACATGCCTCTCACACAAATGGAGCTTCACACATGACACAAGTGGAACTGTGGTACATGTGCATTTGCCCATCCCTTGCATGGACGGGTTCCGAATGGGGCACGGCCTAGTAGTGGGCCGCAGCGCAGGAGTTGAGGACCGAATGAAATCTGTAAGGTAGCCCTTACTACTGGCAATCAGTAAGTAATCCATTGCTAGGTGATGTGATCATAAGACCCAACTTCACATGACCACACCAACTTAACGATGGCAGTCTTGGTAGCTGTTGTTTAAGCGAATCTCATGCAGTTGCGCGATTGTCATTTGTGACCTCACGCTGGCTCGCCCATTGACTTTTATTTCATCAAATTTCTACACTGCCCATCTCACCTATGTGACTGGCGGTGAAGATTGCAAATGGCAATCACATGACCTTGGGATGGTGCCATGGTCGTTATTTCAAACTGGTTGCCAAGGACACAAATCGCAATCATGTGCCCCAGAGGGACGCTGCCATGGCGGAAGCTATGAAGAACAGTTGTAAATCCTCTCGTTCGATGCTGATCTGTAACTTCAAATGGTCACTGAACGATTGGTGGCTGAATGAGGAGTGTACCAATGTTTTTATGCAGCTTGCACTGTATAAAAGCAATAGCTTACATAAAATATGATAACAATATTTTAACAGAGATAATATTTGTTAGCTTTATTTTTAAGATGTCTCTCATGTTATAAACCGTGCAATTACACCAAAACAGATTAATATCACCTGAGACCAGTTTCAAAAGATTTACCTGTTGATGAAGACATTTAAAAAAAAAATTCTATCAATGCCATGGCAATATTTTGCCATTTTTAAATTCCAACTTTACCTCCGACTTCATATATGCCACTTTAAAATGTAATCAATTTACTCTGGATTCTTCCAGTCATTTTAATTTTCTGCAAATCTCTCAGAAAAACTGCTTCAAAACATACAATAGTTTCCTCAAAAACACCCCCCACCCCCAAACCAAATAATCCTGAGTTGTAATTTTCTGCATTTATGCAGCACGGATGTCTGATGCTTGTTTTTTTGCCCTGTTCAAGATCAGCTAAGTATTGTCAAATTCAAAAAAAGATATACAACTTCACTGCCACGAACCATTCACCTAATCACACTTGAGTTGCAGCAAGGACATCACAGTAACACTTACAAATGTTCCCATTTATTTGCCTAGGTTAGTATAGAGAAGTGTGAAGATATACTTGAGGAAGGGGTTCGACTAGATGACCTACAAGGTCCCTTCCAACTCTGCTATCTGTAAATCTGTAAGGAATGCAAAATCGATTAAATAAACATCAGCTTAGCTCTGAGAGAAAGAGAGGGGTGAAAAAGAAACTCAAGATAACCCCATCTTGATTCTCTTTAGTATATAAGGGAAAGGGTGAATCTTTATCAGGCTTTCGGGATTCTGTTAAACAGCAATAAAGTAGAATTCCAATAATTCTCACGGTGTCTGTTTCCTGACTAGGCCCAACTTCAAGGACTGACAATTGGATTACTTGCTCTCCAAGCAACTTATTTTTGACAAAGAACTTTTGAGATTGGATTATGATAATAATAGCTACAGCCACTTTTTGGTACTACTCCACCTTTCTCTCTCTCTTCCCCTCTTTCTCTTCCCCTCCCTGTGTGTGTATGTGTGTGTGTGTGTGCGTGCACGTGCATGTATGTGCATGCACTTTTCAGTCAGTTTTTGACTCCTGGTAATTGCCTGGATTAATCCCTGCAATTATTATTTTTTTTGGACAAAATTTCATAATTAGTTTGACATTGCTTCTTCCTAGAGCTGAAACAGACTGACTGGCCTAAGGCCACAGTTGGTTTTGTGCCTAAGGCAAGGCTAAAATGCAGCATCTCAGTTTCTAGCCTGGAGCCTTAACTACTACAACAGACCAGCTCTACTTCATCCATGATCTGCTGTAACGTTCAGGATGTGCACAGCTCAAGTAAAAAAATAAATAAATGTGCTAACAGTGTGAATGAATTGGGATGCTGTCGTAATGGCATTCTTCCCAGATACTTATCCCGTGGCAGACGATGCTCTCAATACTTCAATTATGGAATTCCTTCCCTGTCCAGGCCCAGCTGGTGCTAAATCCTTTGCATTATCAAAGATCCTACCTACTCATCTACTCTTTGGCTTTTGCTGTTGATAGGATATGATGCTAAGTTTGGGCTTGAAATTTGTTCTATTTTATTTCAACCTGCTTGAGCTTACTTTCAGTAAAAAAAACCTCCTATATTTTTAGGACAAAGAAGCAGATAAAACTATTCCTAATTTAGTTCTTTCGTTGTACTAGGCTTCTCCAATAGGATGCCTTCCAGATGTTTTGGGACTTGGCCAAAATTATCTTGCTGACTATTACAATCCCCAGCACATCTGGGGAAAATCTGACTGAGCAACCTACCCATCACTACTAATGCTGCCTTTCAACAGGCAATCAGAGAATTTTACATTCAAAGAACAATAATTGCTAAACAAACAACAGTGGGCACTCAACGTAAAGCCCATACCTGAACAACAGAAAGATCCAAACTGATCCTGGACAGATTCTGCTCAAGGATGGCCCAGAAATCAAGATACATTGGTTGGAAAGCCTGCTGGCAGCCCTCGTTTGCAAACTTGCTCCAAGGAATTCCAAAACTTCAGCAATAAATAAGTGACACAATTAAGCTGGCTCTTGACTTTCCCTTTTAAGAAGTAAATTACTCTTGGAGGAATGGCATGCAAATTATTCAGTAGATATACAACCCTCTACATGTATGACCTGAAGAAGTGCAGGCAGAGGAAAACGATTTACTGATTTTATTTTCCAGTCCATATTAATATGCGATTCACTTAAAAAAAAAACCAACCTCACTTTGTAAAACAATTTCCTGCTGTGTGAATTAATGCTGGCTCAATTCCCAAATGTTTGATGCTTACAAGGAAACATTAAGGAAGAAGCCCGTGAGCAATTATTCATGGGCTGATTTTCCTTTATGCAAATGCTAATCAAAGCTTCTCCTGTAGTGGTTTAAACTCTCCCCTTTTTTAATATCCATATTACTGCTTCTTTTCCAGACAGGCGCTGGCTGGGGAATTTTGGGAGATGAAGTTCATACATCATAAAGTTGCTGAGTTAGAGAAATGAGCTCTAGAAGACGGTCCCCCAAACTTTTGCACTGAGAATGCAAAAAACACATCTGTCAAGAATTCATGAGGGGAGGTCCAAATATATTTGAAGAGTTGCCAATTGCACAAGGCAATTCTAGTATGGTCTGCTTGGTCTCCTGCACCTGAAATATTGGTACAAAATTTTCTGTCAATGAGACTTACCAGAAGAAATTTTTTGTATATTGCTCAGGAGTCTGCCCTTAATAATGAAAGGTAGCTTTCACCAAGCTGACATTTTTCCAGAGTTGAAATACAACTTCCAATATTTGTCAGGCAATGCTGTCTTTATTTTCAAGACTATATCCCCTTAGGGCCATCATATCAGTGCTGCAAAAATCCAAATTATCACTAGATGGCAGCAAAGGAATTGGAAAGGGGGGGGGTTGTTTCCCTGAATATTTTTACTGCCATCTAGTGATGGCTTATATTTTTGCAATACCCTAGTTCTAACTAGCTTTCTTCCATTTCCATCTATGTAATGCATGAACACATGCATGCATTTTAGATCTAAATTGGTTTCAAACCCCTCATTCTGAGAACAGTACAAATAACATCAGATCTGCTTCCATGTCTGCTTTCCGAGCACAACAATTGATGCAAAGGTCATTCAGGGAGTCTTGCAGAGAAGACACACACTGCTTCCCAATTTCTTGAATTCTCAATTGCTACAAAGGCAAACATGTTTATCAAAAAATTGGAGAATTGGATGGCACCATTTAAGCTTTCTCTGCAGTTCTGAATCTTGCAGAAAACGTCCTCAATGATCACTTGGGTGCAGTTGAAGGGATACTAAACACCCAGACCAGAATCATCCATAAACTGTCCACTGTCATTTCACCCTCTGCGGCTTTAAACCAAGTGCACATTTTCAATGTCTGTAGTTTTATTTACATTGACAAATTTATCCCCATTACTTTGGATGGTTTGCATAATTCTTCACCCATTTATTTAGTTTTCTCTGTACACGAATAACCCTATAAAGTCTCTTAGGTTGGAGCTAATGATGGGTCCAAGGTTACCATTGAGTTTCATAGCTGAATGAAGAACTAATCTTAATATGATCAGTCTATCCTTCCCTGTTCACAAATTGCTTTCTTGCCAGCCCTTAGATGCATATTTTTGTGTCACTGGTACAGTTTATGAACCCATCCGATGACTATTAATTACATGTTCAGGAATGGCTGTCAAATCTGTGCATATCTGCATATGATCCAATTTTAGGATTGCCTGATACCAACCAGTTTTGCCTGGTAAAGATCCCCATAGGATTAAAAAACCTTGCTGATTTTAAAGCACCCACAGCAATTTCTCCACCCTGTACTTTTATCAAAATAGAAGTGTCTACCCTACCTAAATAGCTGGCAAACACAATTTCAAACTGAAACTTTAAACATCCCGTTCTTTTGCAAAAGTTTAGCTCATTCCCCATTCCCCGTTTCAAAAAACCTCTCGGCTGCTTTTTCCAGAAACTCCACCAGAAGCAAACTAAAAAACAGGTCTCAAAAATCCAAGCGAAAGAAGCAGAACTCAGAAGCTCCCACAAAACAGAGGAGGCATTCTTAGCACCAAATTTCCATCACCCTGCCTTTCCTGCAAAAAAAAAAAAAAAAAGCATACACACCATTTCCTTAAATATAAAGTCATTTCCCTCTCTCTGAAGTCAGTCAGCAGCCACTGGTGGTGTTTTTTGTTTTTTTTTTAGACTGTTTTATTCCACTGTGGCCGCTCCACAGAGTCATGAGGAATGACAGGACGTTTGACACAGGGAAAACCGAAGTTTGAAGTTTACTAACCTTGTGCCCCAGGAGAGGGAAGTGCCCCATTGTCCTTCTGAAAAAGCGACACCTGGCCCTCTCTGCTTGTTAAATATTCATGCTGTGGGGTTCAGCAAAAGAAAAGAAAGCACACTTGGACTCTTCGCCGGCAGGAAAGCAACAGTCGGCGGGCTTTTTTTTTTTGGGCTGTGTCTCTTCAGCACCAAGCAGCTCAGAGCTGGATCAAGAGGCAGTTTGAGGGAAAACCCAGCCCACAAAATCCTTCAGCCTATGAAGTTGCTCGGCGAGGGAAAACCACTCCCTGGCAAGCAGAATGTTAGAATGAAAGGAAGAAACCGAAAAGGCGGAGAAAGGAAAAAGAAAGAAAAAAACCCACCCGATGTTCCACATCAAGAATATATGAAGTGAACATTCCCCAAGTTCTGTTTTTCTTTTAAAGATATTAAGCACTTTTTTCAAAAGTGCTTTCAGGGATCTAAAAAACAAAAACAAAACCCAAACCTCAGGCTACTCTGGAGGCTTTAAGCCACGACACAAATACGAATGCCAATGAATGAATTGAATTCAGAAAAGAGCTGGAAGGGACCTTGGAGGTCTTCTAGTCCAGCCCCCTGTTCAAGCAGGAGACCCTATACATTTCAGACAAGTGACAGTCTCTTTTTAAAAGCCTCCAGTGATGAAGCCCTCGCAACTTCTGAAGGCAAGCCGTTCCACTGGTTAATTGTTCTCACTGTTAGGAAGTTTCTCCTTAATTTGAGGCTGCGTCTCTCCTTGATTAGATTCAATTTAAAAAGAAAACAGGGAACAATGGTAATATTTAAAGTTTTATAAGCAACTGGAACTCGGTGGCAGAGGGGTTAAAGCACTGGACTCAAAGTGGGGAAACCCCAATTTAAGACCAATCTCAGCACTGAAAGTTCATTGATTGGGTGATTCTGGACCCAAGACAAGGCAGAGGCATAACTGGAGATGGGATTGCTGCCCAATTGTTTTTGGAGAAATGGGGCTATATAAATCTAATAAATAAATAAGGTGCCCTGTTTTAGGACAGAGACCAGGTCAAATCACTCTCCTGCCTCCAGGGACTTTTGAAGTACTTTATTTGACGAAAGTAGCCAAGAAAAATAATACTCAAGTCCTCAACTAAATAAGTCCTCAACTAAAGACCACAACTGAGCCTAAAAATTATGTTGCTAAGCAAGAGAGTTGTTAAATGAGTTTTTCCTCCATTTTATGATCTCAGTTGTTAACTGAATCACCACAGTTGTTAAGTTAGTAACACATTTGTTAATTGAACCTGGTTTCCCCATTGATTTTGCTTGTCAGAAGGTCACAAAAGGTGACCTTGGGACACTGTCACCGTCATAAATATGAATCAGTTGCCAAGCATCCGAATTTTGATCACATGACCGTGGGGATGCTGCAATGGTCATAGGTGTGAAAAATGGTCATAAGTCACTTTTTTCAGTGCCATTGTTAACTTCAAATAGTCACTAAATGAGTAGTTGTAAATCAAGGACTACCTGTAGTGCCTTTTAAAATTATTATACAAATATTCCAGTTACATGGGTATTTATGGAGAGGATGAACAATGACATCACCAGTTGTAAATTGACTGGTGCCAATTAAATAAAAAATGCACAATGTTGTTATGACAACATGGCATTTATGTCTGATTACTTTTATTAAAACATGTAATCCATGTGCCTCAACAAGCACCAAAATAATAATCTAGGTACATGTGATCATTCAAATACCTCTTACAGGCGGCATTATGGTAGTCTCATTTAATGAGGAGGGAAGATTTAGAATATGCCCCATTGATCCATACTCAGTGGCACTTACTGTTATCTTGATTGATACTAAAGTTTTGGTTGTGATCCTCAGCTACATGCTGAGCTCAGGTGGCAACATATTACTTAACCTTGGTTGATCTCAAAAAGGCTAAACATGGCTGGATAAGGTGAATACTTAAGATGAGAAACTTCTAGGAAATTCCAGTTAGGAAATTTAAAAAAAAACACCAACTTATTCTAGAAGAATGCTAAGGCAAACCACTGCCACAAGGTTGCCAGGAAAACTGAATGGATATTTCATCTAGCCACCAAAAATACCAAGATATTTTGATAAGGTCAATCTCAACTCAGTGCAGACTCTGCTTCAGCACATGTACAGCACATGCCACAAACATGTTTGCTGTGGGATGCACTGAAGTGTTTTTGAATTGCAGTCAATGCTTATTCAAAAGACTTGAATCTTGAGTCAACAATAAGTCATCGAAGCCCTAATTATTACCTTCTATATTGTATACGTGGCCATGCTAGATGGGAACTTGTGGAAGACATCTGGGGAAGGCTGGTCTAGTGTTTGGACAGCATATCTCAGTCATATCAAGAAAGCTGATAGACCTTCCTTTCTCACGCAGTTCTGTGACTTTTGACGGGAACTGGAAATTGCAATGGAAACCAAAAGGTCAATACAGAGCACGATGGGTTTAAGGAAGCTCAGATGCAACTCTTCATACAAATATGGAAATTCCCTGGTGGCCTTGTACCAGTCACTAAGTCTCATCCCAAACAATCCCACAAGACTGTTGTGTGTAGATAACACTGGAGGACACGGATGTATTTATGATGCCTTGAGTTTCTTAGGAGCAAATAAATGAATGAAACTGAAGGGAACAAAGCTGCATCCTTGAAACACACACATACACACACATTTTGTCATAGGTTTTCTTCAAATTTAGCCCCAATTGTTGTTGTTACTGGCTTGAGTCCTGCTCACGGATGCCCACATATCTGTTGGTGGAACTGAATCCAAATTTCCCAATGCTAATACGGGTAGTCCTTGACTTACAACAGTTCATTTAGTGGCCATTCAAAGTTACAACAGCACTGAAAAAAGTGACTTATGACCATTTTTCACACTTACAGCTTTTGCAGCATCTCCATGGTCATGTGATCAAAATACAAGTGTTTGGCAACTGATTCATATTTATGATGGTTGCAGTGTCCCGTGTCATGTGATTATCTTTTTCTGACAAAGTCAATGGGGAAGACAGATTTACTTAACAAATGTGTTACTAACTAATCAACTGCAGTGATTCACTTAACAACTGCAGCAAGAAAGGGGATAAATGGGGCAAAACTCAATTAACAACAGAAATTTTGGGCTCAATTGTGGTCGCAAGTCGACATAATCCATAATGCCAAATTCAGCCAAATTCAGAACCTCTTTTTAACGTCTTCAAGTTCATTTTTTGATCTTGCCAATTACCTGGAAACGTCTCTCTAGTTTTCTTGGCAAGATTTCAAAATTTGCCATTACCTTCTTCCTAGAACGGAGAAAGAGTGACTGACCCACAGTTATCCAGCTGGCTTTGTGCCAAAGGCAGCATCAGAACTCAAAACTTCCCGGTTTCTAGTCTGATGCCTTAACCACTTCACCAAACTGATTCCAAATTGAGATCTTTAATTTGCAGAGGCAGCAAGAAACAAAGGAGACATTTTCCTGTTCTCTGCATAAGCTCCGTTGCCAAATGACTGCTCTGTATTGTTGCATATCTAGAGCATTTCTCATTTACAAAAGACTGGGCAGTACACCAAATGAAAAGAGTTATAAAAGGACCAGCCAGGAAAAGTCACACTTGTCTATCTATTTCTGGGACCTCTCCTCTCAGTTATGCAATATTTTCCAAGGACAGGAGAACATAATATAGCCCCTGCCTGCTATACCTTCAAATACTTGCATACTGGCAAGATTGACAGCATACAACAGCCTTTGGTGATCATATCCAAAGTTCTCCCTAGCAGCTCTAATATTTATATCGCCTTATAAACACTTGTGCACATATGCAGAACACAAGTTGTGTGCTTACTATTTTAGCCTCTTCAAATGCTGGATGATGCTTGCTGCTGGGCTCAGCTACTGAATCGGAATGCTAGATTCTCAAGGCATGAAGCTACACAGAATTACACACACATACCCCACATACCCTCCCCCACAGACATGCCTGAGTTTTCTGCTATGTATTTCCAGTGTATGTATTTGAACCTGGACAGTTTCACCCTTCTTGATGCAAAAGCTATCAGCTAAGTGCAGTGTTGCTCAACAGAAATCTGGAGCAATGTGTCTTCCTAAAACAAGAAGCATTTTTAGAGAGATTGTAAGGCGGGATAGTATTTATGCAACCAAGGTCTCCTGAATTAGTTTTAGGGTTTTCCCTTAAATTTACAAACTGAGTATTTAAAAAAAAAACCCTAAGATTAATCAACAGCATTTAGAAACTGAAAACAAAAGAGATTATTCGAAACAAACTTGATTATGCAAATAAAGAAATCACACATGATAAAAGTTAGCTTTTTTCATATTTGTAGTGCTACACATATTTTTTTTGTTTTGATTATTCTTAATAAAATCAGTCATTCCCAAAGACTATATTGGTATTGGATGGGTGGAAATGGTCAGACCCGCAGCTTACCCATCTTGCTGTTTCTCCAGAGGTGATGGACTACAATTACTATATTCCTAGCTGACTGGAGATTTCTAGGGTATTAGAATCTCGTAAACGTAGAGACCAGCAGAGGGGAAAAGGTGGAGAAAAGAATGATTATGAATTTGCTAATATTCTTTCTATTCTTTTATAGGAATTTATTTTAAATAACTTTTCTTTCCTTCCTGATAATTAGAGTGCAAATATGACCTTCCAGATTTCAAGAATTGTCTGTTTAGTATGATAAAAGTAGCCATGATATCTCTTAGGTTTTCAATGACATGAGAAAGCAAACAAGTTGTGACATGCAATCTCTGCTTGCTTGAAATCTTTGGAGGGTAAGGAAAAGTGAGACAGGACATTGTTCACGCTTTTCTCAAGTTTTATTGGGCAGAGCTCTTATCAACATGAAACTCTGGAGCGTTTTTCCATGCTGTCAACTGAGGCCCCTGTCCTATTACAAAAGGGGCACTTTCTTTTAGAATCACACATCATGGCAAACCATCAGACAAATCAAGTTGTTAAAACTCCAGGGAAAATTGAAGACAATATATTTTCAGGAAGAAACAGACGCTTTAGTATGTGATATCTATCAATCAATCAATCAATCAGAATAGAGATGGAAGGAACCTTGGAGGTCTTCTAGTCCAGTCCCCTGCTCAAGCAGGAGACCCTATACCATTTAAGACAAGCGGCTGTCCAGTGTCTTCTTAAAAACCTCCAATGATGGAGCATCCACAACTTCTGAAGGCAAGCTGGTTAATTGTTCTCACTGTTAGGAAGTTTCTCCTTAATTCCAGGTTTTTTCTCTCCTTGATTAGTTGCCATCCTTTGTTTCTTGTCCTGCCCTTTGGTTATTTGTAAAATAAACTGACCCCTTCCTCTTTGTGGCATCCTCTCAAATACTGGAATACTGCTATCATGTCCCCCCTAATCCTTCTTTTCTCTAGACTAGCCAAACTGAAATTCTGCAACTATTCTTCATATCTTTTAGTCTCCAGACCTTTAACCATCTTAGTTGCTCTTTGCACTTTTTCCAAACTCTCAACATATTTTTTTTTTTGTAATCTGGTGGCCAAACGTGGATGCAGTATTCCAGGTTCCATTTTTAGAAAGTCTGGGATTTACTTGTAGGCTTTTCTCCCTGGTTTCAGGTGATATTTTTAAACTTTCCACGGGGAGCAGACATTGTTCCAATCAACTCACTGATTCTGCAACTTTTTTCTTCTCACAGTACACCGAGCAGATGCCAGCACAGAGATGAAATTGTTTAATTTTCCATCATTTTTAAAAAATATTGTAACTTTCTTCTTCATTTTTAGAGAAGAAAGGAAGAAGCTGACCAGTGAAAGAAGAAATCCAAATCCCACCTTTTCTATGGGCTTCTGGGTAGAGATGATGGAAGACACAGTCTAACTTACCTGGCAAATCCCAGGTTGGAGAACCCTATAACTAGAGATGAGCCTCCCCAAACATAAAGATGTGCTGAACATCATTGCCTAAAGGTCATGCTGGGTGCTGTAATGGGACAGAGTGTGGTACAAACACAGTACCGTAGTTTAAGACTAGGTTTAAATCTCCCATCAGCTATGGAAGATTAGTGGATAACTTTGGGCAAGTCATTTTTACTCAGCCCAGCCCACCTCAGCAGTTGTTGCTAAGGGGGGGATAAACTGAAAGAGACTTTGATCTCTTCATGAAAAAATGTGATATGCATTGAAGAAATAAAATAATAACTAAACAATTATGGAGATTGAAGTCCAGCTATCAGGTTGTTGCTCTTGTGATGGCAGCACACTACAATGCAGTGGGATTTTTTTTGCTAAATTGAAGCCAATGTTTTGCTAAAACATTGGCTTCACTGGATCACATGAACTTATTCTTCTCATACAATCTAATGGAAGAAAATTAGATTAGATTGACAGAGTTGGAAAGGACCTTGTAGGTCATCTAGTCCAACCCCCATCCAAGCAGGAGACCCTACACCATGTCTGACAGAGGGCAGTCCAGTCTCTTCTTGAAAGCTTCCAATGATGAAGGTCCACAACTTCCAAAGGTAAGCTGTTCCATTGGTTGATTGTTCTCACTGTCAGAAAATTCCTCCTTATTTCCAGGTAGAATCTCTCCTTGTTCAGTTTCCATCCATTAGTCCTTGTCTGGCTTTCAGGTGCTTTAGAAAATAGCTTGACCCCTTCCTCTCTGTGACAGCCTTTCAAATATTGGAACACTGCTATCATGTCTCCCCTGGTCCTTCTGTTCACTAGAAAAGCCATGCCCCAGTTCCTACAACCGGTCATTGTATGTTTTATCCTCCAGTCCCCTAATCATCTTGGTTGTTCTTCTCTGCACTCTTTCTTTCATCTTTTTTGTAGTGTGGTGACCAAAACTGGATGCAATCTACTAGGTGTGGTCTTGCTAAGGCTTTATAGAGTGGTGTTAGTACCTCATTTGATCCTGAAGTGAAATTAGCTTTTTAGACTTCTTTCAAAGTTGAAGAGAAGACATTTCTAAGACATTTTCATGGGTGGCACATGAAATATTTGCTGCACCACCATAGTACAATCCTCCATAGTTACCCTGGTACAATATGGTTTGATTAAATTGTAAGGTAGTTTTCCACTGGGCTTTGTCAATGGTACTACAAAGGTATGTCACCATAAATGGGACGGCTGTCACCACAAAAGGGAAATCCTGCCCTTGAAATATAGTTGGAAGATTGATCCCCTGGAAAATCAACACAATTTCTCTCCCCATTAATTTGACAAAGGATTTTGAAAGTTCTCTTGTAACCAATTCTAACTGAAACTGGTATACTCCGCCATTTCATTTTTAAGCAAATATAATTCAGGCTTTAGTCCAGACCTGTCCATAGATGCACTTTTTTCTCCTGTCACCAGTGCTCTTATTTTGTCATCACTGCTCCAAACCAACTCCAAAAATAAATCTGGAGAGACATTTAATATCTGAATCTCTTTTCACAGAGTTAGTATATCCAAGCTATTTAGTCCTTAAAAAAGAATGGCCTTACTTGGACCATTCTGGAGCTGAACCAGAAAGAATCCCAGTAAAAGGATTTTTTGGAAGGAAAACACAGAGAAAAAAAGCTAACATAGAACCATAGAATTAAAAAAAAAATCTCCTACGCTAGGGTTCAGTGGCACCTTCAATCAAAGCTGAAAGGGTGTTTCAAAAAAGATGGGGATACCCACTAGGCCACATCTGTTGGCACTTCCTTAAAAAAAACAGCAATCTTATTTTTTTTAATTCCCATGATAGCCTAATCCTAGCAAATAAGATATTTGAGGTGCTGATAGTATCTGAACACACCAGGTGTTTTCTGAAAGGGAGGGGCTGGGTCAAAGCGGTGGAGATCAAAGCTACAGAGGGTCAGCTGTCAGGGTTGGGGGTGAGGTCTTGTAAATCTTCTCTCTGCGAAGAGGGCAGATCTTCCCCTTGGTACCAAGCCCGTAGCAGCTGCTCAAGATAAAAAAGGCTAGGTTCTCACAGGGTTTCATTACAGTTAGACAGATTTATTGAAAAGAAAAATGGGTTTAGGTTACAGAACCTCGGAAGCAGAATGTGTATCACTCAGCATCCCACTGAAGTTTGTTAAAATGGGGGTTCTTTGATTCTCTTGCTGTCTGCTTCTCAAATCAGAGAGGAAGTTGTCACTCACTTTCCTGATACAAAAGGGACTTGGAGAAGTTCCTTCACAGACACTGACAGATTCATTATATCAGGTCTGGAATAAAGGGGGAGGGGGTGTCTCTGTGCTCCCAGCCCTTCTATGGCATACAGTCATGGCTGGGATAAGCCTATCTTCCTTTTACCATCACAGTTATTCCTTATTGTGATTTTGGGATGAGGGGGCAATTCAGCGCTTGGGAAGTGGTGAGCTTCCCCAGTCAGAACGAACTAGGGGGAAAATATACTTCAGGCCCCGTGCTGATGTTGCCTCAGGACTAGGCCTTGTCAGTGTGCTACAGGTGGGAAGGGGCTGCACACTGATGCCATAATGGAGGAGGTAGATGGGATTAACTCAGAGCATCCATTCCCATCCATTCCCAAACTGATTGAAGAGAAAAAAATAGAATCTCACTGGAAGTAGCAGAACAACAGAACAGAATAACAGAGTTAAAGTAGGGCTTCTGCATATATTATCCTTCTATCTCACAACCCGTTTGTGAATGTGCTACTTCTAAATTCGGTTAAATATCTCTGCAATGGCATTTTAAGGAGCTAACTTTCAAATAAGTATGCAGATGCTCAGAAGCCCAGTCTAGACAAAATCTATGGCGAGTCATGCATTCAAAAACACCCGTAAAGCAAAGAATGAATAGCTAGCTGAGAGATTTATTAATGGTCTGTTTCTCCCATGTCACTCCTAATTTATCAACTCCCTTTGGGTGTCAGAGGAAAGCTTTTGTTGCTTTTGCAATCTTCTTGTTCAACGTTCACCACAACAATAATAAAGAACAGCAACAATAAGAGTCAATGTTGGGGCTATAATCATCAACACATACTTAAGTACAGTATGGATGCATATACAACGCATAGTTCAAAGCTCAAGCCACAAGTCCACAATTAGCAAGCCAATTGAACAAGCCAATCCCTAGCCAATCATACTATTCAAACAAAGGAAATGGCAGCCTCAGCCCGACCTTATCTGACCTCAGAAGCTAATCATGGTTAGATATGGTTAGAACTTCAATGGGAGACTATTAGGTAATACCAGAGTTGTAAGTTGAACTGGAAACTTGAAAAACAATCTAGACGACAGCAGTTGCAAACTATTTATGTACTGTTGCTACAAAGATTGCAAGGCTGAATCTAAATGATCACCCAAAGTTAACTCCAACTCAAAATAATATTCATTTTTACTGGTCTTTGAAGATCAAACTAGTTATGCCATCCTCAGTAAATGTTATTTCCCTAAATTATTCCTGCATGTTGTAAGACTAGGCTCTCCCTTATCCCACCCATGATGATTAATAGCAACTTTCTAGCAGCGGACAATTTAACTAGGAAAACGATGAGCACAGTTCACAATCCCATGCCCTTCCTTGTTAGACTAAAAGATGTCTTTGAATGATATTTGAAGATTCAGGTGTTGACTGTCACCTTTGAAACCCTACATGGGGTCAGATTATTTGAAGGACTGTTTTTTCCCAGTTACAGCTACCCGACCAACAAGAGTGGGCAGGCAGGGTATGTTACAGTTTCCCTCTTTTAAGGAATTCCATCTAGTGCAGGGGTGTCAAACTCGATTTCATTGAAGGCCACATCAGGGTTGTGTTTGACCTCGGAGGACCGGGAATGGTGGCGTGGCGTGGCTGGGGTGGACGTGGCTATTGTAGGCATTTGACATAGCCTCAAGATGCAAGCCGTTTGCATTCAAAACAGCTATTCCAGACAAAGGGAGATTTACTTTCTGGCAGAAATAGTCTCAATTCCATAATGTAGATATTACAGACATGTAGAGTCCGCAGCTGCTATTGGGGCTTTTTGTATAGGAGCAGAGCATAAATAACTGACAATTTCTCCAGATGTCTAAAAACTGTCTGTCCAACAGACTATCAATCTTTGTTACTACCTCTGACACAGCCCTAGAGGAGGACTTAATATTAGTAATAATTTACAAAAAAAGATATACCACCCAATTCTTAACGACCCTGGATGGCTCACAACAACAACAACAACAACAACAACAAATTACAATTAAATCAATCACAGATAAAAGATTAAGATAAAAGATGACGAACTCAATGATACGAGGGGGCTCACTCTCTCTCTCACCAAAGACCTGGGTGAAGAGCCAGATGTTTTTGGCTCTTCTGAACGACAGCCATCCAGATCTTGAAGGGTACCTAATTCTAATTGGCAGATGCTGCTAAAGAGAAGGGGAAGAAGGTGCTGCCTGCTGCAGCACTCTGCCGGCCAAAACGGGCTGCGGAAATTGATGTATCTTCTAATGAGCTTCCATTTAGAAAATGATTTGAAAGATGATAGATAGACACCTTGCTGTATTGGGGCCTAGTCCATTTTGACACAACTCTATTTATGTCATTACGCTGCTGCAGCCAAATGATTTAGACACCCTTTTTTTTTCGGGGTGGGGCGGAGAGAACAAATGTGAAATGAATCAATTGTGAAAACTTTGATCAGCTTCAAGAAGCAGAGTCACAAGGTTTAGATACAATACTTATCTCAGTAGTTCAAAGCTAAGCATCTGGTTCTCCTTCTCTGGATTTAGAAGCTATGCAGAGTTAACCCTGGTTAATATTTGGGTGGAAATATGGGGGGGGGGAGGAATAACCCAATCTTGGAAGGTACCTACTTCTGATTGGCAGATGCTGCTAAAGAGAAGGTAAAGAAGGGGAGGACTCTGCCAGTCAAAACGCCCCCCACCCTCCCCGGTGTGGCCCGTTTTCGGACTCCATGGCCTCCTGCAGCACTCTGTCAGCCGAAAACAGGACACGGTCCATGTTTTGGACAGCAGAGGCACCTTGGGCTAGTCTTTTGATATTTCCAGGCTGGCCACCCGGGCCAAATCTAAGCAGCCCATGGGCCTTGAGTTTGATACCCCTGATCTAGTGAGACCAAGAAGAATGGCCTTCTCTGTGGTGGTTCCCTCCCTCTGGAACATTATCCCCAGAGAGATAAGATTGTCCTCCACTTTGATACTCTTTCAAAAAGCCCTGGAGACATCATGTTGCCAGCAGGCCTGGATATGGAGCCCATCAGGTGTTGTGAGGAGGGTGGGTGTTCATTGGGATTTATATTTGGAGTTTTAGTTCTGTAAGTCGTCCGGAGTCATTGTAAATGAGTTGGGCACTCATATAAATGTCTTAATAAAATAAATATCCTAAATCTCAAGCAAAATCACCATGGCTTAGACTACGGCATTGCCTAAGCCTACTTGCCCATCCCACCTAGCATGCTCTAATGGTATTCTCCAAGTCTCAGGCAGTCTGGGATAATGGTTAGGGATTAAATTTTTGTTCTCCTTTGGCACAGCAGCTCACAGTTTGACACCATGTGAAAATGGTTGTGGAAAAAAAAAGGAAGGAACCTTATATCAGTTTAAGCTGCAGAATGGAAAGGCAGGTTATAAATCATTTGTGTCTCTGTGTATGCTTATTACATGTATACACACACACATGTAATCCAGCCCACGGGCCTTGAGTTTGACACCCCTGTTCTATTCTATTCTAATTTAAAAAGAGGAAAGACCGATTTCCCCAAGTCCACCTTATTTGCCCATGAAATTCTTCTCTTGCTACAAAAGCTACTCTGAATTAAAAAGTCAAAACGACGAGCACTTAAAACTTTTCTGCTGGATCCCAGCTTCAGCCATGAGTGTAAACGATTCATCGTCTGTCCCACTTTACAGAAGATCATCCTCAACCTGACTATGCTTTCTGCTCGAAAAACTGTTTTGATGATGATCGTTAAATTAGCCGTCATGGTCATTAAGCAAACCATGGGGTTGTTAAGTGAATCCAGCATATGCAATATCTGTTGGAAGAGAGCAAAAAGCATCACAAATCACGGTCACGTGATATTGCAAATGGACATAATTGTGAGCTGGTTGCCAGGCATCAAAATGCAAGTGTTTGACTGGCTTGGGGGTGGGCGTGGGGGTGGTTGTTATTTTGAGGATGGGTCCTAAACAACTTTTTTTAACTTCTCCGAATGATTGTTAAGTAACTGGTCATTAAGCAAGAACTATCTGTGGTTGTTCTGCAGAGCATAAAAAGAACTGGCGGTGTTTTTCTCTCTCAAACACCGAGAGAGACAAGATGGGGATATAGCAGAGAAGAAACATATCCAGAGACATAAAATATTTAATAAGTGGTTCTGTGAAAAAAAAAATATATTAATCCCTTTTGCTATTTTGTAAAGTGTTGAATGTATTTGCCACCAAATGTCACCAGCTTCCTATAGGTCCGCATGGTGTATAAAACTAATCTCAGTTCGTTGGCGCTCACTTTATTTATTTCCTAGGCAGTCATCTGCCATGGGATGGGCAGGGGTGAAAAAGCCCTCTCCCCCTTAAATTTAGTAATTGGCTGCATCACTTTTGGCTGCAATAGGAGTGGTGCGGTGGCCTAGAGGTGGAGCTCTCGCCTCAGAATCAGTACGCTGTGAGTTCGATCCTAGGTAGAGGCAGATATTTCTCTCTCTGGGCATACTGAGAATATATCTGCTGAACAAAACTCTGCATTGGCGACAGGAAGGGCATCCTGGGGGAAGGGATTAAAACAGTCTGCTAACTCCATTCAGTTGCCCAGACTCCCGCAAGGGATTATGGGGTTGTTAAATGACGACGATGATGACCTTTGGCTGCAATAATTGCAACGTACTGTATTTCCTGCAATTGGCAAATCAGCCTCTTCTACTACCTTGGGGGAATTCTGGCCCAACCTTCCATGTCAAACTGCTTTAATGTTTCAGGTTTTCTGGCGTCTACTGCTCGTTTCAGAGCCTGCCAGAACAAATTTATGGGCTGTCAGTTGCTCATTCCAGTAGAAAGTATGATGCAACTACCTTCATGCTTGATAGCTAGTAAAAGATTCACATTGTGCAATGCACTGTCTGTTTTTGACTGTGTAAAAACTTCCATTTTTGATGTACAGGTAATCCTCAACTTATAACATTTAGTGGCCATTCAAAGTTAAAAAGGCACTGAAAAAAGTGAGCTATGGGCATTTTTCATACGACCGTTGCAGCATCTCTATGGTCACATGATCAAATTTCTGTTGCTTGACAACTGACTCATATTTATGACGGTGGCAGTCCTGGGGTCGTATCATCCCCTTTTGTGACCTTCTGACCAGCAAAGTCCATGGGGTAGCCAGATTCACTTAACAACCATGTCATTAACTTAACAGCTACAATGATTCACTTAACAACTGTGACAAGAAAGGTCGTAAAATGGGGCAAAATTCGCTTAACAAATGTCTTGCTTATCCACAGAAATGTTGGGCTCAGTTGTGGTTATAAGCCGAGGACTACCTGTATTTGCCGATAGAATATTTCTCCACAACTCCAGTGCCATCTATGTGCTTTTGGGCAAACTTGATATGAACATCAGTGCTCTTCAATGGATAATTAGAACTGCAGAATAAACAACTGCTATCAATCTGCCTTCCATTGAGGACAATCTGCCTTCCATTGCACAAGTCAAAAAGAAGGCTGTGAAAATATCTACAGATCCCTCACATCCTGGACATAAATTGTTTCAACTTCTACCCTCAAAATGATGTTATAGGGCATTGCACACCAGAACAACTTGACACGAGGACAGTTTTTTCCCCCGTGCCATCATTCTGCTAAACAACTAATTCCCACAACCCTGTCAAACTATTTACTAAGACTGTATTACTATTATTCTTCTCATCTTTCCTATTACCTATTTCCTTTTCTACTTATGACTATAACTTTGTTGCTTCTATCTTTAATATTTATATTGTTTATTTAGTTTCCTAGTATGAGTTATGTTGATTGCTTATTTAGTATCCCATGACTATCACTAAGAGTTGTATCTTGATTCATGATGAATGTATTTATGACGACTATGATCATGATTTTTCACTTATATCTTTTATGTACACTGAGAGCTTATGCACCGAAGACAAATTCCTTGTGTCCAATCACACTTGGCCAATAAAGAATTCTATTCTATTCTATTCTATTCTATTCTATTCTATTCTATTCTGCATTCTATTCTATTCTATTCTATTCTATTTTAGTTTCTGTTTCTATTATTTCTATTTCTATTACTTCCAGTTTTTATTCTATTCTACTCTATTCTTTACTCTACTCTATTACTCTTACTCTTACTGTACTCCATTTCTATTCTATTCTATTCTATTCTATTCTATTCTATTCTATTCTATTCTCTATTCTATCCTATCCTATATTCTAAAAGGCAAGGTCCATCTTGTTTTGGGGAAGGATGATAGTAAAATAAATAATTTAAGTATAAAGTGAGGTAAATTAAAATAAGATTGAATGAAGCGAAATAAAATGAAGTACAGTAAAGTAATAAAGTCTGAAGTATAAGGTGAGATAATAAAATAAAGTAAAATAAAATAACAAAACAAAACAAAACAATAAAATAAAATAATGAAATGAAATAATACAAAACATAAGTTAGAATAGTAAAGTAAAAAAATAAATAAAATTGGATTAAAAATAAAATAAAATAATAAAATGAAACAACATCTCTCTATGTAGGAAAATAGCATGTGGGTCAGATGGCAAAGTTGTTTCTTCCTTTCTACCAATAGTCCTCAACTTACAACCGTAAGGCCGCCTGGAATTTTATGACCGTTTTTTGCCGTGGTCATTAAACGGACACCATGGTCGTCAGGCAAACTCATGGTCCTCAATGGGCATTCTTTGCTGAGAAACGCCCGTTTCTGACCAAAAAACATTGTCAGGAACACCTTACCAGAGCCCAAGAATGATGGCCAACCCCGTCCCACCCACCCC
>JANHFL010008231.1:0-10454 GCA_032468155.1 Oxyrhabdium leporinum
TGATTTTCTCTTGAATCGGCCTCCCGAAGATCAGCTGTTTCAGGCTGCAGGGATCGCCATTGCCTCCTCCGCGGACCCCAGCATCCCATTTGCTGCCCATTCTGATCTCCGCCACCCAGAATGGGCCAAAAATGGGGTGCGCAGAGGCTGAAAATGGGGTACGTGGAGGTGGCAATAGGTAATGGCGAACCCTGCAGCCTGAAACAGCTGATTGTTGGAGGCAGATTCAAGCGAAAACCAGCTGCTTATGCTAATCAGGCTGGGCTGAAGAGAGTGTTCTAGCTGGGGCGGGGTTGGGCGGAGCAGGGCCAGGCCAGCCAGGAGTGGGATTTGGGGGTTCGCTGAACTTCGCAGTCTTAGTAAAGGATTCGCCTGAACCCCCGCGAACCCCCAGCAGCCTACCCCTGCTCTTTTGACATGGTTGTTAAGTGATTAGTGCAGTTGTTAAGTGAACATGTGGTCATTAAGTGAATCCAGCTTTCTCCATTGACTTTGCTTGCTGGAAGCTGGGTGGGAAGATCACAAATGGTGATAACATGACCCCAGGACATTGCAATCAAATAGTTTGAACAGTCACTGCTAGTAAGTTGAAAACTATCATAACAAGGGTGTCAAACTCGTGGCCCAGAGGCTGGATGCGTCATGCGCTGGCTATTCCCACTCCCGGTTTAGTGAAGAGGGAAACAGTTGTGATATGTCACATGACAACAACATGATGCTGTGAGTTTGACACCCCTGTATTATAGCATCAAGACCAAACTCATAGATGAAGAAGGCAAAATGAAAAAGAAAAAGACTTGTAAATTGAGAAAGGAAGCTCAAGAACTTAGTAGTACAGGTGGTATTCTCATTAATCCTTGCAGTCGATATAAAATAACCTATAAGGAAATATATTTATTCATTTAAATTTGAAGGACACCCAACTGCTCAATGTGTTTGGGCAGCTTACAAATAAATAAGATATATATTAAAAGAAACAGCTGACCACTACAGCAAGTTCCTAATCTTAATTTTAACAAAACCAAATTAACTGTAATGGGCTATACAAAGTTCTGGGACAGCAATTCATAATCAGAAATAAAAATAATAATTTCTCAATGGAAAAGTTGCAAAGCCCCAGGTAAATATAAGATTGCCAGAATTATTGAAAATAAAGTCTGATTGGTGGTCCTCTAGATTAGCTCATGAGCAACTAACAACATTTAAAACCATTATAACAACATCATGCACATAATCAGCAGCCAAGGTTAAAAATGAAATGCAAAGCAGAACCACTATCAACAAATCTAGATAACTATAGCACAGGCTTTGACACATATGAGTCCCCGAGCCCAGTGATAAAACAATGTCATTTTAGTCATTCTTCTGATCAGGACTTTACTATCTTGAACAACCACTGTGAAGATTGCAAAGTTTCTAGCCATATTATGCTTATATTTTTTGGAATATTTTTTTCAAGTTTGGTTTGCTTTTTTTCTGTACTTTATGTTTTGAACTTGTGCTTTATTGGTCTTGGATCATAAATGAGTGGAAAAATAAATTCTATAAGGATTTTTTTTTATTTAGAACACTTCTAATTCATCTATGAGTTTGGAATGTGTTAGAGATGGGGACAAAGATGGAAATATGACAAGATGTGTATTACAGCATTACTTCCAATCATATGGGACACAGCTTACATTATGATGTCATAGGCAAAAAAATCCTCCCAGGGGAAGAAATGCAGTTCTTATTCTACTTGCAGTGACCCCAGTGAAAGTAAATTCTAAATGGTGCCAGGTGACTTAGATTTGCTTCAATGAACAATATTGTACCAGAGCAGTAATGAACAGCACAGTTTGCCTTGAAAGAACATATGACATCTCCTTGAAGTTTGTGATTCCTAACTATCACCTACAAAAGCCAGAAGAGACTTATGTGCAGGTATTGTGTTTGCACTTTGGCAAGAAATGTTTAGAAAGCTGAGTGGGTGAAGTTTCTTTACAACTCTCCTCATTGTTCTCCAGCAGTGCTCACCAAAACTGCTAAAGTGAAGGAAAAATGAATGTTTTCTTCACATTGCTGCTCTCTTAGTCCCAAGAGGGCACATGACTTCACACAATAGTTTGGAAAAATGGCTGTTCTCAAGCCTTCATCAAAACAAAACAATTCATTAGTGATGTGCACAGTTCTACTAAATGTTTTCTTCCAATTCAGGGGTCCCGTTAAATAGGACCTTGGGCTATAGTTTTTCTGTTTTGTGCACTCAGACTGGACAAGTTAATATCAGCAACAAGATGATAAATGCTAAGCATTTATTTGAATTAGTTAACCACATTAGCAAGGGCTGGTGTTATAATTTAAAACGTAATGTGTGATTCTCAACACATTAGCCAACCAAGAAATTTACAGCAGTAAAAATAGATGAGTAGTCATTTTGAACATGACCAGAAAAAGGATCATTATCTGTTATAATGCTTAATATTTTCAAGAAATCAAGAAATGCGTGAATGCATGAATTTTTATAAAAGAAAGTACAACTTTTCTCTTTTCTTTTTTTCCCTTTTCATTGATAGCATGAAGCAAACTGTCTCCATTCTGTCACTGATTCATAAGATTGACCCAATATTTTAAAAAAATGAGCCATCCTTCCTATATCTTTGTATTCCATGTGTATAATCCTGTTTTATCCCATAGAGCGGTGTGGTGGCCTAAAGGTGAAAACACTTGCCTACCTCTCGGAAGGTTGAGAGTTCAACCCTAGTCAATGATAGATGTTTCTTTATCAGGGTGCAAAGAGAAAATATCTGCTGTGAACTCCACGAATGCCAACTAGGCATCAGAAAGGCCATCTGGCCAGTAAGCACTCAGATCCATTTAGGCACTCTGACTCCACCCTGATAAAAGGGATTACAGGGTCATAAAAAGAAAAAAAAATCCTCTGTTTTATCCATCAGAACTTTTCACCATTTACACTACATTCTTGTTAATTTATTCCAAAGTTAGACAAATAATGGAGCTTAAGGGTCTGAAAGGTTTGACAAAAATGAATTAAAATATTCAGATGATGTCAGTAAAGATTCCATATACATATTTCCATTATCCTATTCTTCTTGCATTTTCCTACCAGTATTACCTGGCAATAAATCATGGAATGTATTGCGGGAATTTTTTTTTTATTGCTTCATTACTCTGTTAGTTACTCTTGTGATTTTAATTTTAGAGGCCAGCTGCTCAGGTTCATTGCTCACTGATGCCTTTCTTAATCTGTATTATCCTGTATTATCTATTATTTCATTTTGCAAAGAAAAAGCCATAATCAACTAAGGATCATTCCACTAAATAGAAAGACAATAAATTTTGGGTCATTTCACCAAAGAAGGGAGAGCTGAAGTTAAGGAAGAAGGTATATAAATGATCAGTTTGATTTCTACATCAGAACTTTTTCCAATAGCTTAACTGCAATTCCTGTGCAAAGAGCTGGAATTGAGTCTGTTTCATTAGAAAAACAGAAAGGTAACTATAGCAACTTCATTATTGTTATTACAGCTTTGAAGATTGAAGCTGACTTCCATGCCCCCAGGTTGTATAGGTGAGTGAATAAAATTGAAGAAGATCAGAACACTGTGATCTCAGGAAGAAACTCATAATGCTTCAAGTCAAAGAAGAAAAGAGAGAAAGGGGAAAGAGGGGGGGGGAACCATTGAAGCTTGATGTTATCATTTATTGTCTCTAGGGATACTGTTCTTGTTTTCAGATGTAACAGTTCTTTATTAAAAACTTTTATTAATAAGAGACTTTGGGTACAACAGATGAGAATAGATTGATACCGTAAGATAAAGCAACCTGCTTTGAACGAGTACATAGTGAAGAGGAAACTGAGCCAGTATTAGAAAATTAAAATGAAAAAGAAGTGAAGCTGTTGAGATTTTTTTTCAAGAAAGCTACAGTAAAGTATATATGTAAAACAAACTTTATATATGTAAAAACAAACTAAAATATTTTTTTCATCAAAATCTAGTACATAAAGCTAGCATCTTCTAGGAATGTGTTAAGATAAAATCGCAATGAATTAGGAATGGCACCAATAGTTGGGCTGTGTTTCTATATGTTATATGTAGATATGTATGTATATAGGCCATATTTAAGCCTTATGGTAGGTTATATAATGAAACATGAAACTCATAAACAATAACAAGCAATTTAAGTCAATACGAAGGAAGGAAGGAAGGAAGGAAGGAAGGAAGGAAGGAAGGAAGGAAGGAAGGAAGGAAGGAAGGAGCAGTTAAACACCAAAAAAAAGCAGACAGGGTTAAATAAGCCTTGAAGGCTAAATTATTGCCTTTTTACAAAAAAAGTCAAGTATGTTTAATTTTATCACAATATAGGGCATAGCTAGAAAGGTCCTGTTGCTTTTGTCTGCCAATGTCACTGATTCCCTAGCAAACCATAAAGTATGTTAGAAAAATAATATGTTCAGTTATAGGGGTTGTATGTGTAGTTTCAAAAAATTAACTGAACATAAAAAGTAAATTTCTAACACGCTATTTGGGGAAATAGAAGGAATTTTTTCAAGTCAAAGAAGTATTATCATTTTCTCAGGAACAGAGAAAAAGAGATAGTAGCTCAACAGCCTTTCTTCCATCCTTCCATATCTTGAAAGTGTAGTACTCCTGAACATAGTGAAGCATTCTTGGCTCTTAATGGGAAAAAATAGAGTGTCCCCAAGATGCAGTCCAAAGTTGTTGATAAAACTGTTATCTTTTTGCCATCATAAGATTTTCTTTGCCTCCCTTTTCTCAACATTCTTAATTCATCGAAGAAGCTGCCTTCTGTTTTGTTGTATGCATAAGAGAGAAATAAATATAGTTCAAACTAGCTACTGTATTGTTTTCTGTCTATTATACAGTATTCTTCCCCGACTGGCAGCTTTCACCTGGGAACAACCACATAGGGCTCTAAGGCATTCGGGGATGTCTGACCTAGCACTCTGTGTTTGCATACTGAGTACACAATGGCTCATGCCTTCCTTGAGCCATCTTCCCAATAGGGATGGTTGCTCTCCAACGTCAAAGAGATAAAAATCTCCATTTCAACATTTGGGTTTTTTGCTTTCTTTAGAAAACCAGCTACAATCTATGACTAAAGGGTATAAAAAAGAGAAGAACAAAGTCATAAACTAGATTTTGACTTAGTCAAACTTCATTTTCAACTGAAAGGGAAGCTGAAAGGACTGGTAATATGTTATATTCCCAACTATTCAGCACTGAGATTTTAGATTATGATTGAAATAGTGGATAATGACCTTTATTCTACAGCTAGAGCCCTTGTATTGTATTCCTGTTTGCTTCTGAACTTTTATTAAACATACAGCCACTCTTCTGAATCCTCCCATACAATCCATTGTACTTATAAACCTGGGTGAGACTTTCTGTAATTCAACCTTCTGTAATTCAATGGTTCTTAGGGCTACTTGGTTTTGGAGATAATCCATCTTTGACCTTGGATGAGGTTGCATTCAAGAGTGGCATGCAATCTGGGGATCTTTATGGAGTTACAGCTCTTCTTCTTCATGGAGTTACTTGATTGGCAGGATTGAGTGGCAACTGTAGCTAAGAATCATTTGCACACTTCATCCAGTTTGCTAACTGGGTCTTTTTTTGATTGGGAAGCCCCTCAGATAGTTACTCCTGCTCCAGTCAAGTTATGGCTTATGTATTGCAATCCATTCGATATAGGGCTGTCCTGTCCTTGAACAATTCAGAAGCTTTAACTGGTCCAGAAAACAGCATCACAAGCAGTTATAGATTTGTGTAAGTATACCATATGACACTTCTGCTCTGTGAACTGCATTGCTTGCCACTTTGCTTCTGCATATGATTCAAGGTGCTGGTTGTAACCTATAAAACTCCATATGGCTTAGGGCACAATTATTTGAAGGACTGCCTATTTCACATGGTGCCTGTCTGAGTGATTCATGCTGACAGGGCTGGTGCACTTCAGATTCGTATTAGCATCTAGGAAGTGTGCCTTCTCTGTCATGGAATCTTGCCTTCTACAATGAGTTCTCTCTGAAATCCAGATGGCTTCCACTCTGTTGTCATTCCAAAGGGCCATAAAGACCTCACTGTTTACCCAGACATTCGGGTAGATTTAGTATTATTAAACAATAACATATCTGTATCTCAGGTTCTTTGATAGCTGGATAAAAATGTCAAATGCAGTCTACTAAATATCTGGCTCACTATGTGACCAACCATAGTAATAATAAGTGTTGAGTATGACGACTGGCTGTTTTGAGCTGCTAGAGTTGATGTATTATGTGGTAGTATAGCGGTAGAATATTGTTGGTCCCAGCCTGAAAGGAAAATATGGAGAAGCAGGTGCATAAGATTCAACATTTGTTTCCTCTTTGTCCTCAATAAACCATTATCTCTTTGTTACAGCCATGGCATTATATACAACTCCATATATTTCTCTATTATTAAATGGCCCTTATTGTACTTTAATCTTTTAAAATATTGTTTACTTTTATTTCAATTTATTTTTTAACTCCATCTATTTCTGGGCTATAAATAAATAAAATTCCCCACTTCATTGCCAAAGCAATTTTCTTATCTGAAAAATTCCAGTGTTGTAGGAAACCAGGTAATTAGTATCTTCCCCAAAAAGCAAAACAGGTTTCAACAAAACAGAAATGATTGCTGTTCATTTTGACTCTTTTTAAAATGTCTTAAAATGTATTCCAGAAAAGGTAACATTGTTGAACAATAGGAGTCTATTTTATGTGCTAAATTGTTTTAGTAGAAAAACTGAAAATTCTAGCCATCTAGATGAGACACATTTATATGCAGGTCTTAAACGTGGATAAATGAAAGGGGCTGAAGAAAAAACTACTCACTTATTCCAGCATTACCACCAAAGTTTTCCAAAAGGTTTTTTTTTTTACCAATAGAACGTAGTGTGTGTGTGTGTGTGTGTGTGTGTGTGTATTTAAATGCCAAAACTGGTAGAAAGAACAGATGTTACTGGCAGATTTAATTCAGGAGAAAAGAATGAAATACATGGCCATATGATGTAGTTCTGACCAGAAATGTCTATGGAGATTCTTAGTCATCCAAGTCATGGTTGTCTCAAATGTGACTTTTCAAGAGGCAATTGGACTTTCTTGTTTTTCTTTGAAGACGTTTTCCTTCTTATCCAAGAAGCGAAACATCTTCAAAAGAACAAAACAAAACAAAAACAAGAAAGTCCAGTTGCCTCTTGAAAAACCACATTTGGGACAGTTCTGAGCAGAAAAGCTGTGAATTACCAATATATTGTTTATTCAGTCCAGACACATTTTATACACAGGGACCTCTCCACTACAACAGCTAATGAAGCCAAAAATGAAAAACCAGAGTTTGCCTGTTACAGACATGGAGCCAAAGTCCATTTCAGTTTCAAATTCTGCAACACCAAAAAGAACAAAGCATCCCAGAAATATGATATCAACAAAATTGCATCTCTCTATTCAGTCAAAATAAAGAACAAATTAGACTAACTTAACTTCATAGATAAAAATCCCAGTTGAACGATGAAAAAAAATGGAAAATCATTATTAATAAAACAGCCCAATAAGATATTCCATATCAAAAACAAAACAAAACTTAAAGGCAAGCAAATGGCTTTTAGAGGAAACCATACAACTTGCTGACTAGAAAAGAAAAGCCAAAGTCCTGCTTAGCAGAGATGAAACTAGAGTGGCTAAACGCAGAATTTTGATGTAAAGCTGGAAAATGCTAAGAAAATTAGCACTGTAAAATGGAGAAAAGAAACAGCAAAGGCCATGCTGGAGATGCTCTAATAAAAATAAATCAAGGCAACATTTATTGCATGCAAAGGAACAATGAGGAACAGAAGTGGAAAAACACGACATAATCAGAAGCATGTCAAAAATAGATGGAAAGGATACAATGTATACAACAAGGAATTGTATATGGGAATATAAAAATTATATTCAACAATGTAATAAACAAGTCTGAAGTAGAGCCAAATACAAGGTAGGATGGGCACACAGATAGCTTCCAAAAAAACCAAAAACAATATTCTGTAACCAATAGAATACCATAACAACTGCTTAAATCAGTATCAGCAACTACAACAAAATGTTCAAAAAAAATATGAGACATCAATGAATAAAAGATTGGAAAAGGTCAATGTTTATCCTGATCCCACACATACCTGCAATTGCTCTACCTAGTAGACATTAGCCCAGATATTATATGCTTTCAATTTTTTTCAATAATGATTGGGGCAATCATGAAAAAAAGAGCTATACAAAATACTGACTGGTCTGAGGCATTTTAGACCACACTGCAAATGTCCAGTGGGTTATAAAACAAGCATGTCAACATCAAAAGGATATTTATGCTCCATCAAATATAGGAAATATAGACTGTGCTGAACATGAAAAAATATGAAAATACAGTATGTGAAAGAAGTGGATGTTCCAGAAAACTTGATTTGGTTAGTAAAATGATTGTACAACAATCAAGAGACCAGTCCAGAATAATTCATGAATTTGTAAGTGGGAGGAATCTATTCTATGTTCATTTCTATTCAGTTTATATATGGAGTAGTTTTGAGGAAATATAAATGAAAACAAATATATTGTGATAAACATTGATGGCAGAACGATCTAAAAGAACATTACTAACATAAAATAAGATCTTTTAAAAGTATTTAAACATATTTTTAAAAAAGCAAGGCAGAAGGAGAAAAACCTGGACAACAGTTAAATATCAGGAAGATTAATAACAACCATTGGAATACTGACGTCAAGATAAAAATTGACAATGAAGAAATTAACAGGAGACACTGTACTCCAATTAAAAGTAAAATATACTTTAGCATATTGCAATGACTATATCTGGAGGAGCCAGAAAATCAGATGTAATACTAAGTGCACAATAGTATTTGTGTTTTGTCCAATAGTTATATATAGTTATGAAAGTTGGACAAAAAATGGAAGAGAACTAATGTCCTCTGAAGTTTGGAGTGGAGAAGGTTACTGTCAATACCTGGATAATAAAAATAATGAACAAGAAGATAAAATTAACCAAGCTGAATCTGTCATGTCATGTCTGCAAAAATTTTAAACAATAAATTATGCTATGAATTTTTAGAGATTCTTTAAAATGAAGCTGGCAAAATCTAAATGACTAGATTTAATCAATCAAAATACTGATTTAAGCTACAACTTTAAAGCAAGGTTATAAACGTGAGAATAAAAAATAATCTATAAAATCTTTGAAAGATGCATGCAAGTGAACTGGAAAAGACAAATACATAGGATATTTAGAGCGTTACATGAGAGAGATTGGCACATTCTCTTAAAATGACAAATAATATGTAGAACTATGCCAATTTATGTTAGAGAATATTTTTGTTGTTATTACAATTGAATCATAATCTTCTATACAACATTTTTTTCCAAAAAAGTAAGTGTTGCTGACCTTTGCTTCTACTTTAGGAAAATATATATATTTAGATTTAGTATGACTAGATTGTATCTGTTTGAATAAGCAATGAAAGAATGGTGCTAATTATAAGTACTTCTATTCTGTGTACATTTCTATGCACAACTGAACTTTTTTTCACCTACAGTTTCATTATATTTCCTGTCAAGTATGTCTTTGTCTTCTCTTGCACCCCCACATAATCCTCCCCCCAAAAAGATTTCATCTCAGTCTTGTTAATTTAATTTTTTTTTAAATCCTACAGTACAACCTCCCTAATCACAATCTGGATCCTGAGCATTTGCATTAATCTCTTTAAGCATAATTTAGAGACTTTGGAAGTAGGAAGAATTCTGAATTCAGAACTAGGCTGAGATTAAATATTAACCTTCTAGTTACATGAAGAATGTATGGCGAACCTTAGGGGTTTTAACATGGTTCAAATCATTTAGAACAAGGTAGTTCACAGACTCAGTATATTCTGTGCCTAGTAATATCCAAATGTAATATCATTCTCAAGCTTTGCTATTATAATTGACTGCCAATGTTTCCTTTTTTTCTTGCTCCCTGCCAAGGGAATCTCTGTGATTTACCTAAGGCAAGATATAGATCAGAGGTATAATTGACTTCTATAATTTTCAGAAAGGGACGGTCAGCCATTGCCTTTTTCTTCCATTATGCTAAATGCAATTTGATACCTGCAACATTTATTAGGAACTAGTTCACTGTTTTTGCAGTCTGCATCCTGGTGTCAGCCTTGGAAGCCATGAAACCAAGGCTTCTGCAGGCTGCTACATAATTACACAATGGAAGTAGGGAGGGGATACTTTCTCATACAGTTAGAGGGATTGTAGTCAAAATTCATTCTAAGAATGTCAAGGCCGTTCTGTGCAGCACTTGGAAGAGGAGTGCCAAGATGGAAGAAGGAATGCTGGGTATAACCCATGATTGGGGAATGTGATTGATGATGGTTAA
>JANHFL010008231.1:16181-27260 GCA_032468155.1 Oxyrhabdium leporinum
CTTTCCATAGGACAGCTTAATTAATCAGTGTGTTGAACAAGCACGTGAAGGGTCTATGGAATGGAGTGAGAGCAGTGAATATTAAGCTGGTATGTGAATGGGTTTATCTATACTGATGTATTTTCAAAGATCTCCACCATATAACCCTATTTTTGAAGATTTGAACATATTCTATGATAACCAACATTAAGGGCATGAGTCCCTGCTAGTTTTGAGGCACAAACTTAAAAAAAAATAGAATGAGCTCTAAAATAAATATATTTTTAAAATTACACAAAAAAACTAAACAAGGAAAATGAAATTCCTGGTCTCATAATATTGCATGATGTTTTACTATCCATTTTGTGTCTATACATTTGACTGTAGCATTACTGGTTACTAAGGTAAAGTATGATCTTTAGTTACAAAAAAGGTGCTCATAATTCCTTCCCCTATTGTCCAAATATATAGAATATTTATGTGTTACCCTTGGTAACCAGGGAATGCTACAGTCAGATGTATTACAGAAGCACAGTTCTAGTGAAATACAGGAGGGACAGTATGGTCATTCATTCTGAAAGACCTTCTGGAACAGCTTTGTCTTTAATAATTTCCAGAAGGCTAATAGCATTCTAATCTACAGAAAGAGACTGTTGCTGTTACATAATATGGAGACTGTAGCACCACCCCCTCTCCCCCCAAAAAATATGTTTGAGAACTCATTCCAACTTTACCTCATCTGCCTGGAGAACCATTGAAAGATTTTGATGTCAATTCCACACTGGATGACTTCGATGGGCTAATTCTGTACAGAAAAGGTGCTCCTATAAGTGCCAAGCCTAGCAGATCTTTATATATGTTTTAAATAAATAAAATATATAAATGGCATTTTGAATTGCACATGTAATAAATAACCAGGAAGTGAACTGATGTCAGGAAAAGACTATGTCCTCTGTATTCAGAAAACTTCTCACCCATTCTGAAGTAAAAATAAAATGTAGCATATACCCATCTATGTGTTTCAGCCAGATATTATGTAGGGGACACCTCTTGTATGGTTGTTATGGAGGTTTAGGAATTTGAGAGCCACCTAAATCTGCCAAAACATAAAGGATAAAGTCCCCATCACAGGAAGCCTTGAGAGTTACATCTCAAGCCTAGTGACAAAGTCCAAATCTCAGAAATTGATCCTCAGAGGTATCTGGGTAGCTACTACACAAGCTTTTTTGTTCCTATTGTCCAGTTTAAAATGCACACTTTCATACCCTTTCACAACTTTCCTCCCTATCCCAGGAGTCAAACTACTGAAGAACTTCAAGAACTTGCAACAATTACTGGTATGCTATTTTACTGCTGCAGCTTGCTGGTGCATCCTTTTGCTCTCTCTTATACCAAGAAGATATATTTATACTTAGAACAGAACCTGGAATATAAATTTCAATAGCACACTCTGAAAAACATATTTGACATATTCCTTCTTTTAAACAAATCAACATACATCTAAAAATATTGTGTATACACACTCTGTAATTTTAATACAGAAAGGTAGTGTGATGAATGGAGAAAAGAATGAAAACAATAATGATTCATTAAAATGGAAGCACTAGAGAAGTCCAACATCATTAATAGTTTGAAATAACTGCATGCCAGCTGTGGGTGATATATTACATCAAGATTCACCTTGTTATAAATAAGAACTGTTAATGAATTGCAAACTAAATAATTAAATGTTATAAATACTTCAGAAAGTTGCTCATGGTTGTACTTTATAACATTATTAGAATCTTTTATTGCTTTTGATTCCATCTATTCATTATTATAACCCCATTTAAAAGTTTTTTTTCTACTTCATTATGCTAAGGCTGATATAGATAACTGAAATTAAACTATTTGGCATTCAGAATTATGTATTGCTAAGGAGACCTTCATGGAAATCACAGAAACACTGAACTAAAAGGAGAGATTTATCCCACTTCGCACACCCCCACCCGCTCCATAAAGGAACCTATCTCTGTGATATGGCTAGTTTAAGTTAAACACATCCAGTGATCCTATCTTCCTTCTTTGGAAGTGGGCCCACTATTTAATTAGAGTTATAATTAGGAAATTCTTCCTAATGTTTACTTCAAATCTCCATTCCCTATATCTAATGGCTGATGTGTCCTACAGTCTGGATGGTAAAGAGCAGGTTTTGACTTTCTTCATTATGATATTACTTGAGGTATTTGAAACATGCTTTCACATTTCCTTTCCTTCAGCTTTCTTTAATCTAAACATAAACAGTTGTCAAAGTCTTGCCATTTAAAATTTGCTTGCAGTCTCCTGATCATCTTTATTTTTTCAGCAGTAGTTCCAACTACTCCAAATCTTTTATTTTTAATGTAGTAGAAGAAAGATCACATAGAAAGGCCAAAATCTGAGCCCTTCTGGTAAGAGAGTATGGCTGTGAATGGTTGAAAATGAATAATCCTACCCCCTTACACGCACTTCCACATAAGTTTGTTTGCTTGCTTGAAATTGACACGGTGCTTCTGGAAGGGGTACCAATCTATATATTTCTTCTGCCTTTCTGGTAGAGAAGCAAGATGGGCAAATTACTGCTGTGCTTGTGTCTACATATGCATTTGTGTGTGTGTGCATGCAATGCACAATTTTGTGGACAGGAAGGAAAAAGAAAAATCCAAGTAAGAGGAAGAAAATATCATGAAACACCAAACTGTAGCTGGATCACTAGGGTACCATTAAGAAGAAAGGACAGGGCAAGAACAGCCATTCAACAGCAAAGTAATCAATTGAGAAGTAACAAACTGGAATAGCTGAAGAGTGCATCCAGTCACTCATCAGAAGAAATAGCCAGACAATAGTCTGCAAGGGGAGAAACAAACTGAAAGTTGATAGGAGAAGAAACCCTAGGAGAAAGGAAAAAGTGAACACTAATACAGGTGGTCCTTGACTTACAACTGTTCATTTAGTGACAGACATTATAATAAAACTGAAAAAAATGACTTATGACCATTTTTCATGCTTACGACCATTGCAGCATCCCCATGGTCACATTCAGATGCTTGGCAACTGACATATTTATGACGATTGTAGTGTCTTGGGGTCATGTGATCAACTTCTGCGACTTTTTGACAAGCAAAGTCAATGGGGAAACCAGATTCACTTAACAACTGTGTAACTAACTCAATAACTGCAATGATTCACTTTACAACTGTGGCAAGAAAGGTTGTAAAATGGGGCAAAATTCACTTAAAAATGTTTCACTTAGCAATAGAAATTTTGGGCTCAATGGTAGTTGTAAGTCAAGGATTACCTGCACACAATACCTGACGTGAACTCAGCAGCATTTAAAAATACAGTCACCAATTTTGGATCCAAAACTGGATAGATTATTTAACATAAAGTTGAACTGATATAGAATATAAAGGAACAATTACTTTGCAATATTTAGAAACTATACTTCCATTGATGCATCCTAAAAATCACATTTACTTTATCACAGCTACTCATTGCTTGCTTAAGAAATACATTTAAATCATACTAAAAGTTTCTTCATCATCTAAAGATAACAGAGTCAATTCTATATCTAAAGAATTATTTAATAAACATAAATTATCTCATACTTGTCTTTATTTATATATAAATCCAGACCGAGAGGGATGATTTATATCAGGTAAGGCCTTCTGTAACTGCTTAACCAATAAAGCAGTTAATACCTCATTACCAACATTAATTCATGAAATATGTCTATAAT
Organism: Oxyrhabdium leporinum; assembly: GCA_032468155.1. Taxonomy (NCBI): domain Eukaryota; kingdom Metazoa; phylum Chordata; class Lepidosauria; order Squamata; family Cyclocoridae; genus Oxyrhabdium; species Oxyrhabdium leporinum. The sequence goes on from JANHFL010008231.1 coordinate 19,918, forward strand.
GTGCACACAAATTAGATTTTAATATAACTCTTATAAAGCCTCATAGTACAACTGGGGCAGTTTATCTGATTTAAACAATTCAAGTATAAATACACCCCCATTGAGTATACCAACATGAAACAAAAAAAAAGGCTTATAATCTGTATCTGTATTATCTTTCACAAAATACCCAGTAGTTTGTTCAGATTGATTGAGATTATATATTGTTCACTTTGTATTAATAATATTTAGGGCCTGGTATTAGGCTTTATGGGTCAATGAAAGAGAAGAAAAAAACCAAATAGGCAGACTTTATCCGCCTGGCACTGTCTTTGCACTATGTAGCATGGTGTTGTAGTTAGATTTACTTCTCAGAGTGGATTAGTTTTCCAAATATGGCAAGCTTAGTTTGCCAATCTTTTACAAACAGGAGACAGCCAAAGGAAACAGATCTGAACTCACTAAGCACTGTAACATTAAAAGCAATGAAATTTGCTGTAATCCTGGAACTTTTTCAGCTAAAATTACACCATGTAAGGAACGATGAGCTAATTTGAAATGCAGCTGTAACTTTTAGAGGGTTTCAGTATCTACTGTAAAGTCTGTAGCAACACATCTCAACCAGCACATAGTGAATAAACAATTCTTTATCAGTTCCCAGAAAAAGATAAATCCTGGTGCCAATTTTGGGTCTAGAGCTTATTCCATCTGCACTGTTTTTCTCTGGTTGAGTAGTATCCGGATTGGTAAAGATCAAAGATAGGAAGGGGGTATGGTAGAAGAAATTAATATGCTTTCTTCACAAGGTTTCCCAAGAAATATTTCGAGAACTTTGAAAGTATGTTTTTCAAAACCATTATACTCTTCACGATGATTCTAACTGCAGACTCTATAGTTAAAAATCTAACAGCCAATTCCACCACCACCCCACTCCCCTGTACATACTACATTCAATTGTTCCTATTTCAAGCTACAAGATTGCATTTTAATGGTTAGGTGAAGAAAATATGGCTAAGTGTAGCTTTAAAAATTAAATAGCATAAAATCGTATGGAGAATTTATTTTTAATTGGCAGAAATATAGTGAGCCTGCTCGAACAGTAGATTTTATTTGCATCTTGAGTCTTTATCTTTGAAAATGTTATCTAGGCAGGCAAATAAAAGCAAATGCACGCTATGATTTTTCAAAGCTTTGAAGACAGAAAAAAGGCCAAAGGATTGGTATGATGCTAACAATTCCAAAATATCCTCTGTTTATAACTCATATTTCAAAAGCACTGTCCATTTAGAAGGACAGTTTTGACTTTTGATATGATCTTGTCAAGAGATTTAGGAAAGAAATACTCCCCCCCAAAAAAAACCACCCCCATAATGTCAGCATTCAATGATTTGATCAGAATTAACACTTAAGGAGAAGAGTAAAGAAAACCTATTTTTTTCTTCCAGTAACTTTCCTTTCTTGTAGAGAAATTAAAACAGTCAGTTAAAAATCTGTAACTGTTCCATATTAGAGTGCACGCAGGTTTATTACCTGAGACAACCCAGGAGTAATAATAGCAAACAGAAGTTTGTAATAAATAGTGGTTTTTATCTACAGAAGAATATATACTATACATACATGTAGTATAGGCAGAGGTCAAACAAGCAGCAATTACAGCAGGGAAAAACACACAATGAGAGAGACATACACCCTAACAGGGCCTCTTATTATACAGACTCTTAAAGGGATAACAGCCAAAAACCTTGCTGACTCATTCCCATCATTACATCATTGCATCAGCTGGTAAGCTCTTAAATCACTACCCTGACACTCCTTCCATTTAAAGCTGAAAAGTTGTCAATCCAAATGCTTCGACATACTCTTGATGCTTGTCTACATTTAAAGGCTTCATTAACATGTCAACTGTATTATGTTAAGTGGAATATTGCTGCAATCTTATCAGTTTATCCTTTACAGCCTCCCTGACATTACAATACTTTACTCCTGCTTCCGATTCATTCTCCTGTTACCATTTTTATACATGTAACATTGTCTTCAAATACTGGTACAGCTTCCTTTACATTAACATTTACATCCTTTACACAAATCCGTGTGCAACTAGCCATGCCTTCATTGCTGTGTAACACCTTCTTTTTATATAGCCATTTACACCCCACTGCCTTTTGTCCTTCTGGTAATCTCATGGGTGTAAAAACCCAATACACCTTCATAGACTCCATTTCACTGTCCATAGCTTTCTTCCATTTGTCCTGTTCTGCAACGTCAACAGCTCTTGGTTATTACGGGGTTCATATTGAACACTACATACTCTAACCCCACTTGCTGAGAACCGATCAGGAGGTACACTTTTGTTGCTTCTTTCAGAACTCCTCAGTGTCATCTGTCCTGAGGCGTGACAAGTACAGAGATAGCATTCAAATTTAATAACTATGGTATATAGTAGTAATGAACAGAAACTAGATGGACTCTGTTGTTTGGTCATGTAGTCTTATTGTATATCTTAGGTTGTGCATTGTGTGTGTCTGTGTGTGTTCTGCTCTAGAATTGTTCAGCTATGTAACATCAAGTAGATATACTGTATATTCAATCAATTCTCTTTATAATGATAATTATTAATATTAATGTACTGCTGATACAATTCTACAAAAGAACTATTGAGTCTGTCATTTACACTTGTACAACTGTATGGTTTGGCACAGCAACCAAGCAACACAGACACAGATTTCACCAGACAGTTAGAACTGCAGAAAAAAACAATTGCAACCAGCCTACCTTCCATTGAGGACCTATATAATGCACAAACCAGAAAGAGGGCTATGAAAATATCTACAGACCTTTCACATCCTGGACATGAACTGTTTCATCTTCTTCCCTCAAAACACTCATAAGGTGTTGCATGCCAAAACAACCAGACACAGACAGTTTTTCCCCAATGCTATCACTCTGCTAAGCATCTAATTCCCGCAATACTTTCTATAACCAAAAAGCTGTATTACTTATTATCCTCTCATCTGTCCTATTACCTATTTCCTTAGATTCTTATGATTATAACTTTGTTGTTGTATCTCATGATTTATGTAGATTACTCCTATTTAGTATCCTATCATGCTTTATGTTGATTGCTTAGTATCCTATGACTGTCACTGAATGTTGTATCTATGATTTATGACAGGGGTGTCAATCTCAAGGCCCATGGGGTGCTTAGATCTAGCCTGCGGGACCACCCTGGAAACAATGAAGGGCCGGCCTATGGTGCCTCTGTCAGCGAAAATGCACTCCCGAGTTCCGTTTTTGGCTTTGATGGCTTCCTGCAACCCTCTGCCAGCAAAAACAGAGCTCTGTTTTCATTGGCAGAGAGTTACAGGAGGCTGTTGCAGCCAAAAACGGAGCTCGGGAAACCGTTTTCACTGGCAGACCACTCAGGCCACCATAGGCACCAACATGAGTGATGTTGAGCTGCTACACCTACCCCGGCCAGGCTCACCCCAGGCCCCCGAAGTCAAACGCAACCCTGATGCAGCCCTCAATGAAATTGAATTTGACACCCCTGATTTATAATGATTGTATTTTATTATTATGATTATCACTTGTTGCTTGTCTGTACATTGAAAGCTTATGCACCAGAGACAAATTCTGTGTGTCCAATCACACTTGGCCAATAAAGAATTCTAATGAAGAATTGTAATTAATAATTAAAATCAATTGAACTTGTATGCTGCCTGACTCCCAATGACTCTGAATGGCCCATAACAATGAAATAAAAAAAAATACAACGCTCAGTAAAAAGCTGGCAAATGCAGCTCACCAGATGGAATGAAGTGAGGTCTCAGTCTTCCTCCCTAAAGGCGGGTGGGATGAAGGCATATTTTCTCAGGCCCAGAATAGATGACCTTGTTTATTCAAAGAAATCCAGAGTTCGCCAACCTTGTAAAATTGAATTGCCCAGGCAGTGAATCCAATGGGAACAAAGTGACACCACGATGTAGCAAATCATAAAAATTGGAATAAAAAAAATAAAAACATGTACCAATTTAACTAAGATAATTAAATATAGCAGATACAAACACACAAGAAAAGTTCCATATGTAAAAAAGGAGGCAAATAAAAACATAGGAATCAATAGTTGGGCATGTTATTTTGCAGCAGTCAATTTTTCCAGATCCTTTACTAACCTTTGAATCATGTAACCATCATAGAAGTGACTTTTAGCAAGCCCCAGCAACCTCTCCTACATTATCTCCGATGTATCCTTGCTTTGGATTGGAGGGACCAACCACAGACAATTTCACAGAGTTTCCCATGAAGCATGCAGAAAGGATCAAATCATTAAAAAAATAAAGTGATAGCATGTTGGTAGAGCAGCAAGTTATGTAGTAGAGATGAATTAGCTAAAAAATGTGATCAGCTGTGGTAGGTGCAGATGCAAAACAGCTGTTCTTCTCTTTAAACTATGCTGTACCAAGAAATTAGTTGTGTTAGAATTAGTCTCCAAATGACTATTGCAGCCTTGCCATGAAACATCTATTAGGATTTTTATGGACGCCGGCACACAGAATGCTACCAAATATTAATCGATTGCACATCTTAATGATGACAGGGATGCAGACAGATTATATCTGCATGCACAACGATTTCCAGTTCTTTGGAAACATCTGTTCAAAATGTTTCTCTGCTTTCTGGGAGCAGTGTAAACTCACTATAGATCTCAAAGGAACAATTTTAGAGTGATCTTATTTAGAGTAAAAAATATCTGGGGAAAAAAAGAAAAGGCTTTTCCTATGTGCTTCAATTAATTTTTGGCATTACAGCTGTGAATTTAAAGTTCACTCAACTTGCAAACATTGCTCAGAATTCCTATACATATATATATCAGTGTGTGTGTGTGTTAAAGGGAAACAAGAAATTAGGCTAACCCCATGTCTACTTACTAGCACAATCCTACAAATGTTTACATAAATTAAGCCTGACTGGAGTTGGGGGAGTCAATAGTATGCCAGAATTCACCTCCTTTGGATCCATTAGATTCCCTATCCCACTGGGAATTATTTTTACTTTTATTCGCACAAGAATACCCTAGGTTTCATTGATATTTTCAGTAAGTAAAATATATATTTTAAATCATGAATGTCCAACCTTTTGGATTGCTTGGGCTACATTGAAGCAGAATCATCTTGGGCGGCATATAAAAAAATCTAATGTAGTTAATGTATATAAAATATTGCTGAAAATCACTTAATAATGTTAAAAGTATACAATCTTGGGGGGTGGGGCACGTTACTAGCTGTCCAGGGTTGTGGGTTGAACACACCTGTTTTAAACTGTGCTTTAGATTGGTTTCTGCTTAGGCAAATCCCAAAGCGTTGAAAAGAAAAGGATTTGGAAACGTGTGGTTCCATTTTAGTTCAAATGCAAATGGAATGCAATCTATTATTAAATGCAGTATAATGCAATCTTCCTGCCTGCCTGCCTGCCTGCCTGACCTAGCCATAGGAGATATGTGATCAACTCAATGGAATATATGTTGCAGTATAAACTAAATTAAAGAATCAGTAACAGAATATCAGTATTAACTAGAGGTACTCAAATCAGCTAAGTTCACATATCACATCAAGCGGTAGTGTATTTCTGTTCTTTTGGCTTAGTGTATTATAAACCCAGCTGTTACGTTTTTTAACATTGATTCACATTTTAGAATGTTTCTTAACCCAAGTTGTTTATTTAATAAGTCACTGCAGCTTATTTAATAAGACCCCATTAAAATTATCTATGACTTTGTGCAGTGTGTGAACCCAGACACTGTCTTGCTCAAGTAAATGTTCATGAAAGTTCTTGACAATATAAGTAGAATTTTGAGTTCCCATTGGCATCTTTTAGGGCACGTGTGGCTCCTATAACTTGTCAAGGCTATCTGAAATTCATTTTAATTTCAGACACTATCTATTCTGCTAACATTATTCTGGTTTGGCCAAGTGATGACTTTGATCCCATTCTCCAGCAATACAAATCCCCCACACATTATCCCAAAATAATCCCTAACCTTCTTTTAAAGGAATTACATGATTCTACATTTCCTCTAAAATATATTTTAATTCATTATGTTTGGGTGAGTTATCTATTTTAGTATGCTACATAAATAATATTTTAGTTTATTTTTCTCATAAATATATGGAGCTGTGATGTTTAAATAGATTTTCGGTGCTATTTACTTGGAAGTCTCACAGGTTTCAGTTGGATTGTCTTCTAAAATATTGATTTTTTAAGAAAAGTATTGAGACACATGCAATACTTTGTGGTATACCAACTCTTTTTTCCTCTCTGCAGCACTAATTATATTTAACTCATTTTTGTACAGACACCAAAAAGCCCACTGTTTACATATGGGATATGATGGTCACTATGGGGATTTTCTCTCTCTTTTCGTTAGAGCAATTAGTGCTGCCAGGAGATGAGAAAGGAAAACTTTTAACCTGTTAAAAATAGTTACCCTGGAGGCTCTAGGATTAACATTTATTTTAAAAATGCACCTGATTAAAAGGAAGCTGAACATTAAAATGGCTAAATGAAGATAGATCTAAGACCATGAGAATTGTTAAAACAGTGACAGCTTTTCTTGCATATCAATTATCTAAATGACAAACCATTCTGCATCTTGGAAGGACCTGAGTTTTAAAATTAAGATAACATTCTATTCTTCAGGCTGGAGGGATTCCTGGCCAGAATAGGCTGACAATTCAGCATAGTTATTCATGTGTAATCTCTAACATAAGTATGTGATAATCCCTATTGCTTGGTTGCAGCTGCATAAGTGCTACAAGGTTGATTAAGTAAATGTTAATATTACATTACACATATGTACATGTTAAAGCATAACAGTTGTACTCTTGCTTGGTAGGATTTCTATGGCATTTGGATGCTTGGAATGGTTTTGAAGTTAGCATTTTAGAGTTAATGCTATGGTAGAATGTAAACAGGTTACAATTATTTTTTTTAAATCCATGTAGGGATAGAAAATCAAAGTGTTTCTTTAAAGTGTTTCTTTTTTCCTTTCCAATTAAGACAAACTTTAAAACCTAATATAGGGATATAATAAAGGGATATAATCACAGGAAAAGTTAGGTACATTTCATACATCTAAGTATTTTGAATAGTGAAAACAAATTAGAAACCGAAGGTAGTGCTATTCAGCATTCTTTGAGATGGATATCATACCATATCTGTTTTCAGGTTGGATACTGTACCCTATCCAGGTTACAAAAATTCAAGGATCATGAGATGTGGCATTTGTCACACTCCTTCCTTCCTTCCTTCCTTCCTTCCTTCCTTCCTTCCTTCCTTCCTTCCTTCCTTCCTTCCTTCCTTCCTTC
>JANHFL010008232.1:14929-29810 GCA_032468155.1 Oxyrhabdium leporinum
AAGCAGGAAAGCCCTGCTTTTACTGCCCCATGATGCAGGCAAAATCTGAATTACAGAAGTTTACATTTTCATAGAATGCCATTTTAAGCTTTTCAAACAAGAAATAGATGTAGGCATATGATTTGGTTGACAAAATATAAAGAATTTCCGTGTTAAATGGGCAACAGATTACAATCTATACATAAAGACCCAGCTGTCTGAATACTTGATTTTAATCGCTATCTTATCATATGACTTTCTTAGCAATTTATTTGCTGAGAAGCTCATGCAAGTCGTCATCTTTAATACTTACTTTATCACCTAAAATGTTTTTAAAATCCAGTTTCATAAAATAGTTTCTTCTGGCAGGCTGACTTACATCCAACATAACATCTGATTTATATTTCTCACTGAAGAAAATAAACAAAGAGCTGTATTTGGGTCCAGTGAATTAATTAATTATATAAATAACTAGAATGCAAAGTGTGGAGAAACCCTATCTACATATTGTGTGCGTTGTTCTTTCTTTAACAGGCAAATTTCCTAAAAGGTAGAAGCCAATGATAGTTAATTTTAAATTTTGGATTTTCAGAGCTATTTTCTGGTTGACAGGAAAATATAGTTATAATTTATTTCTAATACATAAACTAATATCAAAACATGTGCTTCACTTTAAAAAATATCTTTTTAAAGTTTAAAGTTACATTTTATTATAGTCAATTTTTTCCTTTAAAGATTTTTCAGGTGAGCCTTAGAAAATACAGCCCTATTCACAAAAAATTCTGCCATTTATTTGCTAAAGTGTAACATTATAGACCTTAATCCATACTTTAAAATACATAAAAATGATGTTTGGAGTTCAAGAAACACATAACTAAAATGTTATATAAAGTATAAATACACATATAACAATAAAATAATACCGACACCTCAAGAAGAGATGAAAATATTCAAGACCTCACAAAAATGCAAATCTCAAACCAATGAATAGAAATAGTTACTGATAAAAGTAACTTGTGCCAACACAGCAATTTAACACAATTCCACATATTTGGTACATCAGTGTTTTGAGAACCGCAAGATCATTAGGAAAAGTCTAATAGTGTTATTGACTTTCATATATCTTTAGAAATACGGTTAACCACAAACTTCTCCATTCAATTTATATGATCAAAATGATGTCATATTCTTGATGGTCAGTTCATTTTGCTCTGAATTCTCTACCCTGTAGAGATGTTTTCTTTTGCTTAATCTAAAAACAAATATGAAATAACGTACATTAGAAATAATGGCAGCAAACAATTAGTTTTCTTACTTTCCAAATGTTGTCTTATCAAAATATATTTTGGCATAAATGTGAACTATTAAGGAAGGAGTGGCTCTGATTAAGTCCCAAAGGCAGGTAGTAGGAAATTATTTTCACTATAAACTGAATGAAAAACATACTTGGGAGAACCTGGCCTTACAAGAACGGGGTGCTAACATGGAAGCCTAATTCTGTAAACTCTGCATGTAATTCCTTCTCCAAATACCATGAAAAGTCCAGGCGTGGGGGTGGGGTGTGTGTGTGGCAGCTGTCTGACACTGCTGACAGCCTCAAGCCTCTACTTCAGGCCCAGCCCCAGAGCTACTGCCAATGAATACTGTTCTACAGGGCAGCCAAAAGGTCATAAATTGGGGGGAGGGAATAGGAAAGTTGCAGCACCCGTGGTCATACAGTCAGCCAAGTGCCTGACCTCTGATCATGTGACCATCGGAACATTGCAACAGCTGTAAGTTCAGGCGCAGGTCATAAATCCTTTCATTCGACACCATCATAATTTCAAGTGGTTGCTGAATGAATGGTTGTTAAGTCACGGTCTATCTATATGATAACATTTTCTTTGTTATCCACGATATCCTCAGGAATCTTCCCAAACTCAAAAATTCAAAATTATCAATGTTCTTTATATACTGCTCCTTCAGAGCAAAACTTTTGCTTCCATATGGCATCACAGGGGGGAAAAAAACACATTGCCTACACATTTCTAAACTTTTTTGATGTATATATATCTGTACATCTGTATATTTTCTCCAAGATACTTTTCTTTTCCTATCAAGTGCTGGCCTGTGGTGTATTTTTTGACTGTTGGTTCCCTTGCTGTTGCTAGTTTATTTTGAAAGGATGAAGCTATCCATCGCTTCAATGGCTTGTCAATTCTATTCTATGGTATCTGTTGTCATTGGTTTGATCTGTTTTATATTTAATCACAGATCCATTTTTCATTATGTGTCTTTATTTTCATTATTCGAACTTAACAATCATTTAATTTTCATTTACAAAATCATATTAATCTTTTTCTATCCAGCTCTCAATATATATTCCACGTAAGTTTGAATAAATAAGGAGAGCGTATATTCACTCCTGTTTCACCATGTTCCATACAACCTGGTTTCCTTTCCTATGTGTAGGTTTCTCACGAGACAATGAGTTTATTTATTGCAATAAATTCACTTGGCTGCTTAACCAACAACTTCAGTGACTCTAAATGTTCTGGGATTCCCATTTTCCATAGCTTGATGTAGTTGTACGATCAAAAGGCTTTCTATAATCAATGAAGCACTTACTGACTTTTTTTTAATATTCTTTGGCATTCTCAATTATCCAGTATCATGAGTAATAACAATGTCTCTAAAAGCAGCTTGAACATCTGGTATTTCTCTTTCCAAGTTGGGCTATAATGGCACAATCCTTAAAACTGTTTTGGTAATATGTGAAATTAAAGATATTTTTGCAATAGTTTATAAACTCTGTTAAGCTTTCTTTCCTTGTTATTGGTAGAATGACCTCTTCCCATCTGTTGGACGAGTGTGTCAGTTTCCAGATTGGGTGGTATAGTTTGATTAGAATGTTTACTGATTATTCTTCTGTAGTTTACAATATTTATATAGATATTCCATCACTTCCTATAAGCTTTTGATTTCATAATGGTCAGAATGCTGATCAAAATTATCTTTTGGAAGAAGCATTTCTTATAAATAGAAAATTATTTTTAAAGTATCTTGGTTATTAGCATAACATTCAGAATTTTAATCTTCCATTTTTGCTTGATCCCTCTGAATCAGTTACTATCTGTCCATTGGCATTCTTTAGCATACCAATTCAAGGTTGGAAACTCTAGACCTTTTGAATGAATTGCTGTTTTTTCCATATCTGTTTCCATACACAATGCCTTTATATGAAATACAGTAAGGAATTCTATTTCAGTAAAATCAAGTTACCCTTTAATTTGTTGCATCTCATCAAATGTCTCTGGCAGGGGTTTCCCAAAACTTTCGGGTAAGAAGAGGGTGAGAATCCCTATCAATAACGTTAGGCTGCCCATGAGGATGTAAGGGAGAAATTTGCCATAGGCACCTGGTAAAACATAAAAAGTAGGCTTATTACATAATGTTACATTAATTCATAATCATTTTATCTATTTGATTCCTGTCCTTTCCTCTTGGATTTTATCTGGATGTATTTCTTTTAAACTTAACAGCAACTTTAACAACAAACAAACAAAAATTATATTATTTTGCACTATCCAATCTGCATAGGGTTCACCAGGCTGACTTTGTGTCTAAGGAAGGACTAGAACTTTCTGAGCCTGGTACCTTTAACCACTATCCTCAAATAATTCTCTACTACTGGTAATAATTACTGGCCATGAATTATAATCCACCATTGGAAAAGAACTAGGAACCAACAGCTTCTAGAAGAATAACGATGGCTTGCACTGAATATCTAGGTCTTTTGAAAAACAATGTGAATTAAGTCTACAAAATAAACACAAGATTAATGAGACCACAGAAAAGCTGACCGAGTATTTCTCTATCATCTCAAAGCTAAACTAGGGAGCATTTTATTTTGAGCACATTTAAAATAATACATTTCTTACCCAGGAAAACAAAGTATGGTGCAATAATGCTGCCCACCCGGGATGACATGGAAGTAGAACCCACTGCCATGTTTCTTACTATCGTTGGGTAGAGTTCTGCAGTGTAGACATAAAGCATGGAGAAGGCTGATGTGATCCCAAATTTCCCCAGCATCACTAAGATGAGAGACAGAATGTGGAGATCTGTGGAAAGACGTTAAGGAAGAAACAAAGCTTCAGTGATTCTTTTATTAATCAACTTTGCACAAGTCCTACTTTTACCTCAATTCATCATTGTCATCATTATTTTAGCCGTTGTCTATGCTCTGCAGAATGAAGGCCTCTTCTGCAGTTGCTTTTTTATCAAGTGGGATCCATTCTATGACTGCCTTGGTCCACCTGCCATACAAAGCTGAGAAACCTTCTTAGGCATGCTTTTAAGGCCTAATTTGTATCATCCCATGAACTGATACAAAATCTTTGAGAATCGTCTAATATAGACATCTCCAGAATCTTTGAGAATCGTCTAATATAGACATCTCCAGAACAGAAGTGGGTATACATGCAAAGATGACTGTGGAAGAGTGAAAGATCACTTGATCAATCACAAATAACCAAACCATCTTACGTCTTCATGGCTGCATAACACAAAAAAAGTACTAGCAAGCATCAGAGGCTAGGGAAAAAACCACTGCTGGCAAAAGTTACCTAATTAATGCAGGCATTGGTCATACAATATAGCTATCCAAACAATACTGCTTAATAAAGATGCTACTCAGGTGAAAGCACAACTGCAGCTATGTGAAACTGCGGGCATGATGGTCTGAGAGTATATAACTCACTGGTACTCTTTCTAGCTATTTTTTTGCCACTCAGCTACAGTACATTTAATAACCGAGGACACTGGAATTGTTGATAGATTTAACAGAATCTATTAAATCTATCACAGATTGAAAGACCAGTCTTCAAAAGGTAAAGGGATTTCATGCACCATAAAACCTCAAGTAGAAGCCATGCAAAATAACTGCTCAATATTTTGTTGGCCTCTGACCATAATATTGATCTATCTGATTTGTTTCTTTATGTTGCTTCTTCTCTGAAGGAATGACTTGTTGGGCCTCAAAATGAAAATTATAGGCATGCAAAGAAGGAATCTTTCAAATCCAAAGTATAGTCAGATAGATATGAAGGAGAAGAGACTTGTCTAGAGATACTGTCAAGACTGAGACTACATGAAAGTTGGTATCTACAATGATGCTGTAACATTTATTTTTATTTATATAAGTAGAAAATATGTATAGTTGCTCTAGCATAAAAAAACCCTCTGGGTAGTTAACAACAGCAAACAAGGTAAAATAATTATAGAACATTAACCAAGGCACCATAGAATAAACTGAGTTACACAATCACACCTATGTTGGGTTTATCTATTAACCTGGCCCAACACTTGGAGGAAAAGTCAGGTTTATACAGCCTTCCAGAAGACCAAGAAAGTCATAGCCACTGGGATCTCAGGCAATGGCAATGCAAAAAAAAAAAATCAACACTGGATCTGAAAATACTATTGGAGCTGATCATGAAGCAAGAATTAAAGAAAGATCAGAAAAAACAGGCATCCTGGTGGCAACGTGAATAGCTGAGAACCTGGCATTCTGAACAAAAGTGAGTGTAGAAGAGTGTCTCAATAACTCTGGAACTTAGGAAAGGAATAAGAACTTGAAGGGTAAAAGGCCTTGTGGTAATTTCCTTTCTGTAAATAAATCTATGCCCATTGGTTAGAAGCAAATCACTTCCATACTTAATGCTCTTACAAAAATGCAATTGTTAAAAAATTAAAAACTCACAGAGGGCTGGTCATAAGTCAATTTTTACAGTGCCATCGTAACTTTGAACAGTTGTTAAACAAATGGTTATACAAGTAAATACAAGTAGAAAACTGCTTGTATGGCAGCTGCAGAATAACTGAAGGTACTGCAAGATAATTACTAAGGCAAAAAAATTGCACAGCTGTATTTTGTAGATGTGTGGTACACAGAGGTCACAGAAATAAACTGATAAAACATTCCTACAATGTTCTGTGAATGCATCTCTATCTATACATAATCTTAATGAATTTTCCTGGAATAGAAAATTGAGGATCCAAATGATATAGGTGTAAAAAATAATCATTTTAACACTTGTCCCATCTCATACAGTATTGTCAATTACTACAGCACAAATGAAATGAATGAATGAACATGCACAGACACATCTTACCTGAAGGTACTAACTGTATGAACAAAATAACTCCTCCTCCCAAGAAGAGGGTGCCAGCTATTGTATAACGTCGAGGTAAGACCCGCAGGAGGAGCCAAGCAATCACATAGGCTGGGACCTCAATGACTGCTGAGAGAAAACAATTGAAGTAGGCATCTCCATGCAGATTGGGAGTGCTGAGTGACAAGCCAAAATAGCCAATAGATGTAAACATCCTGAAATAAAAGAGAAATTAGCCAATATAAACAGCCACAATCTGGTACAATCAGCCCAATAGCAGAACAGACTTATTTCCTATTTTCCTATTTAATTTTTTTGAATTGGAATGGAGTAAAATATGCATTGGGAAATTACACTTACAACCCTCTGGACATTTATGTTTTGATGCTGCTTTTCTGTTTTTCAGTAATTTATGTAAACACGTATCTTAATCAAACGGGGCTAAATTCATAATATCCCTGGATGAAATGCAACTTAGTCCTTCTAATGACAACAGGGGAAAGCTGACTGTTCGCCCTATCCCTAGTGCTGTTTTGTGGCATGTACCTGTTGGAAGCAAGCCATCCAATGAAACTATCTAATTTTAAATGCTGATTGTTCATATGGGAAGACAAGAAGCTCCTCGGGACTCTCAATTATCCAATTCAGTATATGAGATAGCAATAGCACTTATATACTGCTTCACAGTTCACAACCCTCTCTAAGCAGTTTACAGAGTCAGCATCTTGTCCCCAACAATCTGGGACTTCATTTTATTGACCTCGGAAAGATGGAAGGCTGAGTCAACCTTGAGTCTGGTGAGACCCGAACTGCCAATCTGCTGGCAGCCAGTGATCAGAAGTAGCCTGCAGTACTGCATTCTAACCACTGCCCTACCGCTGCTCTTGATGCTAAAGATATTGATTCCTTTTGTTCAGAAAATGTATATGATTGTGGAAAGTGTCACGCACTAAATGGTATCTACGCAGTAGTTTGTATCTGAATCTCCTGATAACCTATAGTATAGTGACAATGTTCATTATTATCTGGTGCCAAAAGTGCTTGCATTAATAGTAGCTTTTAAAAACTAATGTCCAAATGGCTATTTAAATAAGCAGACTTTGCTGATAAAATTCAGTATTTTCAATCATATAAAATTATTAAAAAGAAAACGGTGCAAAGAATTGGCTGGACTCAAACATCTCTGGTGCTTAAACATCAACTGTTTCCTTTTTTTCCCTTGACTTTTCATTGTTGGGCTAAATTGTTTTTTATTAATATTTTTCTATCAGATCTGCAGGGCTGGAAACAATAGTGTGATATTGTTTAGTCTGGTGTCGTATCTAATCCTGTTGGTTAGTAATTAGCTTTGTCTGGTTAAAATGTGAAGGTAAAGAAGTAGGCAAGTGTCCTGGTGCAGTTTAGTTACTGAAGAGCTTCTGATTGCATGAACACCATTGCTCACAACTCCAAAATCCCTTCATACTTACACGCATCAGCAAGCAATCTAATAAAAGGTCCTCTAGGCGTAGAAAATTATTTATAAAAACATTCAACTTTTCTGATCTACATCACATTTTAATAGCAATTCACGTGTTAAGGGCAGCTGAATACGCCAAGCAGGGCAGCGACATAAATCGATCAATTAAAAATATAAAATAAAATCTCATTTGATAAATAAGGATTGGAGTGTCCCAAACAGCCTAACTTGCCCCGAATAAAAAAACAGATCATCGGGTCTCTGCATTTAATGGGCCTCTGCATTTAATGAGCCTGCTGTCGGAACCTTACCATAAAAGAAGAGACATAAAAGTCATAATTGCAATGTTTCGTGATCTGAACAAGTCCAAAAACACACCCTGATGTTGCTTGGCTTTCAAATCTTCTACCTTAGGAAGAAAAGAAAGGAAAAAGGGAACATTCCAAAACCAAGCAAGTAAACAAACATAAATGTCCTGGACAGCATACAACGCAAAGAAAAGGAAAATCAAGCTGTTGGTTAAAAGAAGATGGATTGCTTTCATTTTGGCAATTTTCTCTATTTTCATTCTCATTCTGCACAGATTTTAGCCTGTTTTGGAGATCAGTTCAAAAGTGAATTGTTTTTCAAAGTTCTTTATCGTATGAAAAAGTCTTATGTTTGAGAATTAGCCTAAATTAGTAACAATCAATTAACAAGGATTGTTGGGAAAAGAGACCTAATGAATTATGTTTATTGATCAACACATGACACGTACTCAATCAACAAGAGATCCATAATAAAAACCAGCCAGATATGAAATAAAATACTCAACAAGTTGATGTGATTCCCAGTTTCATGGATAGTTTCCTTAGGAGGTATAGCTACTGTATCCCTAGACTGATGACCATTCAAAATTATGGTGCTGAAAAAGATCTGGTTCTTGCATTTACGATTGGTCTTCACACTTACGACTGTTGCAGGATCCCCATGGTCATGTGATCCAAATTTGAGTTTGGCAACCAGCATGTATTTAGGGGTATTCAGCAACCTTCCCAATCAATGAGGAAAGCTGAATTCACATAACGGCCAGCTGATTCAGTTAATGTCCATGATGATTCACTTAATAACAGCAAAAAGTCATAAAATTGGGCACAACTCATTTAATGACCACTGCACTTAGCAATGGAAGTTCCAGTTCCAATTGTAGTCGTAAGGCGAGGACTACTATAGCTTCCTACGTCAGAGATATGTTTGTAAACTGTCCAAGGAAAACTTCTGCCCTTAAGATAAGCTCATAACAAATTAAAAAGAAAATAACTGACAAATTAGCTTATTTTCTTCATTAATGACTGCAACTGCAAGTCATTAGCTCCTTAGAGAAGACAGGTAGTATTGTCTATGAAACCAGAGCAATCAACAAGTAGAGATGACTCAACTACTGTAGTAATGCAGTGTTGCTATTTGATTTCATTTTTACAGCAGAATTAGACATTCTCCGGGATTTTCCATTCCGGAATTTGGTTTGGGAGTGCCAGTGAAAAGTGTGTCCCTAAGTTATAATTAAAACAAAAACAAAAAAAAACCTTTGTTTTTTACATGTCTCTGGTAAAACTAGAGGATTTCTCAGTACAAAACCAAGAGTTTTCCGTAACTATAAAAACTGAGTTTGTGGCCTTCCACAGGATTTCATTTGTTTCCCTCAATAATCTTTATTTTTACAGTCTCGGTTGGGAGAAGAGGCATATCAAAGTTAAATGCAGTTAGTGGAACCACAAACATACACACAACAGCCAACCAATGCATCGCCTATCTTGACTTTCTCTTAGCATCATTTTCTCCTTTATCACCACCTACAACCAAGAATATATAATTGGGAGAGAAAACAACTTCATACATTAGCTGGTAAATAATTACATTGGAGGTGGTTGATCAACCTTTGTTCCATTTGACTCCAAACTCATTACTCTTCCCAAGTTTTAAAAAACTGAATCATACCATGTAGCCAGAGCCTTTTTTTAATGCTACAAGGAATGAATAAACTAGTAGTATACATATATAGCAGCCTTTATTTTCAAGACTAAGATGAAAATGAGCTACACTAGGTGGACTGCACATTTTCTCGACCTTTTCTATTGTTAAATGGTTGGGAAGGAGAGAAAATGCAATTTGTCCAAAGTCCATTTCACAATTAGGTCAGTGACCTGATCAAGTTCAGATATGTGCAATTCATTATTTGTCTGCAGCTCACAAGGGGAGGGATGTGATTTCCCCCTTCCCCCCTGGTATAAAGCCATCCTGAAACTTTAAGAAAAATGGGCAGCACGCTTATCCAAGCCAGAAACACAATCTATAGCAATTTATGGCTGAATGATAAACCCTGCCGTTGTGATTAAACCACAACATTTGGATGAGAATAGAACTATAGCTGACAAGTAGAGTAACAGAAGTGGAACAAGCTCCACTTAAAATGCCTGCTGTGGGGGATAAAAGCGGAACATAGGCAGAAAATACAAGAGACAACATTATATTTAGAATCAGAAAGGTTTGTTGATCTTGGCTGTGTTACTGAGCTAGCTAGGTTTATATACTTTTTTTATTAATTTCAGGCAGACATTCATGGCATATTGTCTGCTCTTGTTCTCTTCAAGGACATAGTGGTGTTTTATTGCACATATAACTGGGTTTACAGTGAAGCTCACCTGGAAAAATTGTTGATGCTTTTGAAGAACTTGCCATATATGAATCACCAATGGTTCTTACTGATAATGTAATAATTAACTCAGATATAAGTACTAGTGCATGCAAACTATCACTTGCTCTACCTTAAGAGTTATGTTTTATCACATGACCAGTGGTACAACTGAGACCTGCTATTTATCTATTTGCCTGTATTCTGTCTCTCTAACTATCTATCTGATTAGATTTTTATCCCATTTTTATTACTTTATAAATAACTCAAAGCTGTGATCATGTAATATGTCCTTTTCCTATTTTCCAATCCTGTGAGGTGGGGTGGGCTGCGAGATGGTGACTGCTCCAAAGTCCCCCCAGCTCAGTCACTATTATAAGAGTGGGCTACAGCAAGTACAACAAAAAATTAATATACAGTTTTTTTGAGTCTGTGGCTTCAAATCATTGTTGATGACTGGTGACTGCCTGGACAAATGGTTTGTCCTTGCCTGCTTTCTAGGACAGAGAAAGTGACTAGGCTGGAGGGACTAGAACTTAGGGTTTCTAGCCAGGTACCTTAACCACTATACCAATTCCTAATACTTACGTCTACTGGATCTAAAATTATTGCTGGAGCTGGAATCCTGTTTGTTTCTGCCGCCTTCCGAATAATCGCTTCGGCTTCTCTGAATCTTCCTTGAGAGAGCAGCCACCGAGGAGATTCAGGAATAAACCTGTAACAAGTCCAAATTATCTCATTGCTTTTTTTCATAAATTGATGCCATCACAGTGACTGAAAGGGTTTTCACTTAATTGTGATATGAGAAGCCAAAGGTCTGATCCACTTGCATATAGGAAGCATGGAAAGGAAAGTGTCAGAGAGAGCAACTAACTAACTCATTGCATTGTGCTGTTCTTTAATAATCGGGGAGCTAAATTCGGGAAAACATAGAAGAATATGTAGATGCTACATTTTTCTCATTTCAAGGCAACTTTTTGTTTAAAAAGACCTCACTTTCAATATAAACAGACAAACATTTGAGTAAATACTTGCTAATTCTAATAGAACAATTTATGTTAACATGTCTATAATTCACTGAATAGGGTAGGCGGAATATGAATGCATTTATAATAAATATATTTCCTTGGAAGTGAGTATAATACAGACAATGTATCTCTGACATGATGGTAGCTTAGACTGTAAGTCACCTGGGACCTATATAAATGCTATATAGGAGCTAACATGTGTTAATGCAATGTTCTTCCTTACATCCTAATTTCTTTGCTTGATTAATAATTCCACAAATGATTCAGATACATTGTACACCTATCTAGCTGCTTTTTATAATTTGGAGAAAATTGAAATATATGTATAAAAACCTGTAATATTAATTGTCTGCAGTGAGCATTCAAAGCTTCAAAGAAGATTTGGTATACTAAAATAACAGGTGACATCATTTGAATAAAATCTGTTATGTACATCCACCCTAAATATATCACAATTTATTTTATGCAAATTGATACATTAGGAGCCATGTGTTGATTTCACCTGAAGAATTCGATTAGCAAGGTCTTGTCTTTAGGGTCAATCAATCTGTGTGTCTTCCTGATGATAGTTTCTTTGTTTCTTTATAAGAGTATTTTCTTGGAAAGGAAATTATTAAAATGTCCAGAAAAATAGATAATGAATCTAATAACCTAGTGCCTCTAAAGATTTCAATGTCTACTATATTATTAATATTACTTTTTCAAAAAGTTAAGAAATATTAACAACATTTTATAGGGACTTCTGATTTTACTGAAAAATTAGCAAGGAAAAATATTTTCAATTTATATGGTTGACAAAGTATAATTAATATCTTCATGGAGGAGTAATGCCCTCCCTTTTTTTGAGGCAAATTTGGAGAGAACAAACAATCCCTACCTCAACTAGAGATACAGGTAGTCCTCGAGTTACAACAACTATAGAGCCCAAAATTTATGTTGCTAAGTGAAACATTTGTTAAGTGAGTTTGCCCCATTTTAGGGGCAAGCCAGAGTCGTTAAGTAAATCATTGTATTTGTTAAGTTCATAAAATGGTTGTTAAGTGAATCTTGATTCCCCATTGACTTTGCTTGTCAGAAGGTCGCAGAAGCTAAACACATATCGGGAAACTGCAACTGTTATAGGTTGTAAGTGTGAAAAACGGTCACATCACATTTTTCAGTGCCGTTGTAACTTTGAACAGTCACTAAATGAACTGTTGTAAGTGGGGGGACTACTTGTATAACTTTGAGGGATTTAAAAAAACCCCCAACAACTTCAAAAAGGAACAGAGGAGGAAGAAGTCATGTGGAGGACTAGGAACAGGAGTGAGCTAGAGGAAATTTGCAGCCTCTGAGAAAAGTGGGCTTACAGAGAGAAAGGAATTCCCCAGGTAAAATGAAGCAAAAGGAACAGCAATTTCAAGAGACCCTGGTTTATGATTCTTTGATTTGTTTAATGGGTTCCTAAATATCTTTGTTTTGTTGGGACAACTATAGGAAGTTGGGTGTTCAATGTCAACTTTCATTCTTTTATAATTCAGACTGGCCGTAAATGTAATGTTTTGCCGCTAAAATCCATTTGCTAGCAATTATAAGAGCAGCAATAGTGTTTCAATTATAAGAGCAGCAATAGTGTTTGTTGTTAACCAGTGCCATCATGTGTTCTGGCTTGCATCTTATTTTACAGTTCTCTTAATAACTTGGAAGGCTTGTCTGAACCATGTATAATTGAGGCATCTCTGAACTATGCATAATTTTAAAATCTAAAGTTGTTACATTTTTAACATTTCTTTTTTCAAAAAAATAAGTCTGATCCATCCCTGGTAAAACTGGTCCTTTTTTGGGTGATGTTGCTGATGAAACCTCAAGTCACTATACTACAAATCCAGGGTTTACAGTATAGATTATTTTCAAAACCTTTTAGTTGCCAATAAGTCAGTACAGATTGTGGGAGGCCTCTCTGTCTCATAAATAGGATTAAGGAAAGCACCAAATAGGTGTTCCCAGGAACCAAATAAGGTGTTCCCAGTGGCAGCAGTCGGAGATACCAAAGCAGTGCCCAAAAAACAGGAAGGCAGAGCTAGGATTTGCTGGGAAAGCAAGTTTGAGACCTCCAGACTTCCATCTTACTAGCTCAGCTTTGCCACTACAACACAACATAAACACAGCGTTGCAAAGTACCAGATCTTTAAATGCAATTCAAACCCCAATTAATATTAAGTGGGATACCAACAAATGATAATGCTTATAAACGCTATAAATGTATCCATGATCTGAGGCTTTCTAAGAGGAAACATCGACCCCTGTTGCACCTGGAAAATCTGATTGTCCACTAACACACTTGTGATCTGACTTGAAGTCATAGATTTTGTTCACTATTTTTAAAATTGCTGCATTTCCTGCAAGGATTTTAAAGTCCTGGAATATATCTTTTTTTAAAATTATTTAATCTGTATGTCAATGTTTACACCTAAATGCCCCTCCCCGCAACTTAATAAAACAAGTACAATAGTTCTGAGACAACCTACTGAAATAAGCAGTACGAAACACAATATCCTATGTATGAGGATTCATAAGTGTTCACTAAGTTCAAGCTGGCTTACATCTAGATATGTGCAAAGAAATGCAATAAAAGTACTGAATTTGTTGCTTCAAGAATGGTAAAAAAATATGGAATGCATTGTTTTTAAATACATATATTATGAGACATATTTATTTAGCTGATATATATATGTGTGTGTGTGTGTGTGTATCTTATTTAATACTATCAATTTTCAAACAGGCTAGAATTAAAGAAATTTAAAAATTTGATTTTATGAACCTGATTTTTTTCTTTTTCAATAGTAGTAGTCAGAAACAGAAACTTGTGGTATGGCCCTATTCTTCTAATCTACGTTTAAAATATGTGAATCTTTTTTATTTGATTCAACCTTTGATTCATTAATTGATCAAAACAGAAGAGAGCACAAACACAAAACTCCTATTTCATCTAAATATTTTAATATTCATGAACCACAGGGTTGTTTGTAGAGATACATTATTGATATGTCCTTTGTAATGAAGCTTCTTACTCACAGGAAGGAACAATATATTTACAAGGGGTTTCACTAAAATATAATCTCATTGATCTATAAACTAATATCTATAACCAAAGTATCTATAATATTTTGGCATCTTACTGGGAAAAAGAGGGTATTTACTGGTTAGGATCTTTACAGAGCAAGTAACTTGTAGAATTAAAGTATACTAGGGTTAATAGACAATTGCTGGGCTGGAACAATCCCAAAAATTGTTGACAAAAGCAAACAATAGGGACAGCAAGGATGCAGGAGGGGAGTTCTGTATTGTTTTGCTATCAATCTAGTTGTTGTATGGCATTTTTGTAAATTAGATTTGGTAGCTCTAGCTAGGTGAAAGACATCCCCATCTTCTAAGTCTCTCCTTCATCCTATCATTAGAAGTAAGTTTTTAATAATTGTTTTTGCTCCATACTGCAACCATATAAACCAACTTTAGAAGTGAGCTAAATTCTTAAAGAGGAAAATTCAATTAAAAGCTCAAAGCACAATGATCAAGAACGGGGGGGGGAGGCGGGCGGGGGGGGGGGGGG
>JANHFL010008233.1:2763-16012 GCA_032468155.1 Oxyrhabdium leporinum
ATGGAGGCGAAATGGGGCTGGGGGCGGTGGGGGTGGGTGGGTTTCAAGAGGAAAGAAAGGGATTTGCCAGCCAAGGCTTGTTTTGTGGTGACTCGATGGAAGCTTGTTGTCAGTTACTGTTTTGATAGTAATAAAAGCTGCGGGGTTCCTTCCCAGCAGTCGGAGGAAACTCAACAACCCTGCGGTTTTCCTTTCTCGTTTTTTTTTCCCTTTTTTCCTTTTTAGAATGAAACACACACATGTGCGAGAAAAGGAAGCGGTTTTTCTCCCCCCCCCCTTGACTTGCGGAACTGCCCGCCACTGGACAGTTGTGATAACGGAACTTCCGATCACCTGTGTATTTACGGCGGGTGCGGTGACCCAAGGGTCACGTGATCGCCATTTGCGACCTTCCCAGCCAGCTCCTGACAAGCAAAGTCAATGGGGGGGGAGGGGAAGCCAGATTCGCTTAATGACTGCGTGATTCGCTTAACAACCACAGGGATTTGCTGGACGGCAGTGGCCCCAAAAGTCTGCAAAATCGGGCACAGCTCGCTTAACAGCCGCCTTGCTTAGCAAGGGAAACTCTGGCCCCGACCGTGGTCGCAAGTCGAGGACAACGTGTATAGGTAGTCCTCGACTTACAACCATTCACTTAATGACCATTCAAAATGACAACAGCGCTGAAAAAAAGGATGCTTGACAACTGAACTCACATTTACGACGGTCGCAGCGTCCCGGGGGTCACGTGATCCCCTTTTGCAAAGTCAGTGGGGAAACCGGATTCACTTAACAACTGTGTCATTACCTTCACGACTGCAGTGATCCATCTAACAAACGTGGCAAGGAAAGTCATAAAATGGGGCAACCCTCACTCGACAGTTTTCTCGCTTAGCGACTGAAATCTGGGGGCTCGGTTGTGGTCGTGCGTCGAGGACGTCCTGTACTACTGCCTCCGTAAGGACAAAGGAGCCAAAGGAGCCACGCCGCCCCCCGAGTTGCCAATGTGCGGTGTGGGTTGTGTGTAACACCTTCCCTCAGATCTGTCCTGCAGATCGGGCTCCAGAGATCGCTGGTTTCTGTGTCCGTCGCCGGAGGCAGCTGCAGCCAGCCGGGTTTTATCGTCATTTTGTTAAAACAAGGTATGAGTCAAGCGATGATGGGGTGAGTGACATCCTTCTGTAGGTGACTGGTAAAAAGGTCACCCAGCAGTCAGAAAAACAGGCTAGGCCACTTCCAGCTTCAGCAGACTGAAGGCTGAGCTGTGAGAGAGTTTACTCAAAACCCGCACGGGACAATTCCCCGCAGGGTGAGATCTAGCTGGGAGGGGCGATCGCCTTACCACCTTCCTTAACCAGAAGGAAAGGTGAGTAAAGCTCGGTTGCAGCTCCCAAGCCGGGCTCTGTCTCAGACAGCGTCCTTTGCTGGCTGGGCCACATTATCCCCCCCACCCCCGGGTTTTTTCTGGCTCTGAAGAGGCTGACGTCGAATTTTCCCACAATCCCGATGGTGGCATTTTCGGATATTAAAACGGGACACCCCCCCCGGGGGTCGCTTACTAGCGGCCGCCATTTATTTTTCCTAGAAATGCCTATCAACTGGGACGGGTCGCCCCAAAGGCACTGTGGGGGCAGAACCCTCGTTCTCTTCCCACAGTGCGTCGGAGATGGCCTTAGCACACTTAGCCAAGGGTGGGTGTGGATTTTTAAGTGTAAAAACAGCCGTGCGGTAAATACAGGCCGTCTGCCAAGCGGCCACATTTTTGATCGTGTGGCGGTGGGGATGTTGCGACTGTCGTAACTGCAAGGCATCATCGTAAGTTATTTTTTTTCAGAGCCCTCGTGGCTTCAGATAGGCATTAAACAAATGATTGTAAGTCGAGGACTACCTTAGGAGGTGCCAGATTATTGGCGTTCAACGTAACAAGGTTAACCTCTAGTTTCTGAATTTCATAAATGGCTGAGTTTGCCTTTCCTCCTCCTCCTCTATCATCTTCTTCTTCTTCTTCTTCTTCTTCTTCTTCTTCTTCTTCTTCTTCTTCTTCTTCTTCTTCTTCTTCTTCTTCTTCTCCTTCTTCTCCTTCTTCTCCTCCTCCTCCTCCTCCTCCTCCTCTCCTTCCCCACCTCCTCCTTCCCGTTCTTCCTCCTCTTCCTTTTTTCCTCCTTCTTCTCTTCCTCGCTCTTCCTTCTCCTCTCCTCCTCCTCCTCCTCCTTTCTCTTGAATTCAGCTGCTCTGGATAGTATGCAGCCTTTGTCTCTTCCGCTCGTAAGAGGCGGCCAAGACGTTTTGTCGAAACACCCCGAGAGCCACAGTGCACCATTTCTCAACCTCTGAAATCTTCGGTAGTTCACAGAGGGCAAGTAACAAACACTGAACCCCTGGTGACCAAAGCAAGGAAATATGGGTGTCTTATTTCCCAGAAAAAGAGCCACTGCTCTTCCTGCCCTCATTCTCCACGCTGCTCTCAGACTTAACGTGTTGCAGTGTCCCACCCACATCCCTGCTGCCTGAGGCCTCCGGTGACGAAGGGGAAAAGAAACTACTCTCTGGGTTCACATTTTCTGGGTCTTCCTTCTCTTTCTTCCACCACTAGATCTCCTCTTGGGATCAGCCGAAACAATTCCTTTTCCAGATGACCTGGGACCCCAGCTATTCCACAGTGCCGAGGGAGGATCTGTTTTGATCTTGACATCGAGTTAAAGCGCAAGATCTTTGTGCAATGTGTGCTTTTCTTCCCATGTTGTCAGCAAAAATAACAACCACGTTATTCTGCCCCCCCCTTTGAAGGATGAGTAAACATATTCCAGTAGACTTTGTCCAGTTCTGCTCCTTTTAATTCAGTCTTTCCCAAAGTTGGCCTCTTTGGTGGACTTCAACTCCCAGAATTCCCCAGCCAGCCACATCTTAAAGTTGGTGAGGTTCAGAAACTACTACAATGTCTGAAAGGGGAGGAAAAAACCCAATGTGCATACTGTCTGCATATCTGATTATATGTCGTTCTACTTTAATGTTCCCCAAATAAATTTTCTATTTAAAAGAGATTTAAGAGAGTTGTTTCAGGGCCTAATATACCTCGAGCCCTCATAAAACGGTCACGCCTCTCCCTGGTCATGTGACTGCATGTTGGGCGGGTCAGCTGATTGGTCGGTGGTCACATGACTGCGACGGGCAAGGTGTTTTGCTGGTTTTCAGCAAAAAAAAAACAACGGCCATCGAAATGAATGGCTTAACATTGCTTAATGACCGTCGCGAAAATGACCCCCAAATTACTTCCAGTCATGTAGATGCCTTGATATATGACCATAATGACTTATGACTGGATTTCTCATGATCACAAGTCAAGGACTACTTGTACTTATTCTCGAGGATTGATTAAAATCAACCCATCACTGTAATGTCTGGAAGGACCCTAAGTCAGCAGTCAAAAGACCGTGTTTGTGCAATCTACTAACTAAACCACAGATAATAATTTAGCGTATTTATGCAACTGCCCAGGTTCCCATGGCAAAGGGAACCACCCTGGCTAGGCGGAGACAACAAAACTGAACCACAAATTAGTCAACCAAGTTTGGGACTACGATGTTACGCAAGTTAAGCTGAACTGTGCCCCTGATAGTATTTTGTGGGGCTGCCATGACGCACACTGAACTTGGTGACTCAAGCCACCGACTCCGCTAAGTTTCAAAAGACGTGAATCACAAACAGATCAAACAGGCTGCTTCCACACGATCCATGAAGGCACCAGAAACATTGTGCGGATTTTAATAGAGGCCTTGCATTCGCTTAATGGCCGTTTGAAGTTACAACAGAACCGAAGAAAGTGACATGACCGTTTTTCACGTGTTATCCTTCGTCGCGTCTCCAGGGTCACGTCATCAACATTCAGCTGCTGTGCAACTGATTCATATTTATGACGGTTGCTGTGTCCCGCGGTGGTGGTGGTGATGGTGGTGGTGATGTGATCCCCTTTTGCGACTTTCTGACAAGCAACGTCGATGAGGAAGCCAGATTCACTTAACAACCGTGTTACTAACTGAACTGCAGTGATTCACTTAAAAACGCTGGCAAGATTGTAAAATGAGCCCAAAGTCTACTACTATCTCATTTAATGACAGAAATTTTGTGGTTGTAAGTCAAGGAGTACCTGAACCTCTGGCTGCATGGATATCCTGCAGTAAATCTGAAAGACTGGCTGCTGAAAGACAATAATGAATGAGAATCAAAATCAGAACAGAACTGGAAGGGACCTTGGAGGTCTTCTAGTCCAGCCCCTTGCTCAAAAAGGAGATCCTATACTATTTCAGTCCAGTCTCTTCTTACAAACCTCCACTGGTTAATTGTCCTCACTGTTAGGAAGTTTCTCCTTAATTCCAGATTGCTTCTCTTTGATTAGTTTCCATCCATTGTTAATTCTCCTGCCCTCTGGTGCTTTGGAAAATAAATGGACCCCCCCTCTTTGTGGCAGCCTCTCAAATCTTGGAATACTGCTATCTGTGAGGTAGACATCACAGGCTAATTCTAGTCCATTTGGGGCTGGCTAAGCTGGAGCTGGAATCCTGGACTTAATTAGGGATACCAGATTTCCCCAAAAGACACAAATTTGGAGAATCTCTCAAGAAAGGTCAGAGAGATTGTAGGGGCATCTGGAAAACGTCTTCTCTGTGCATGGAACAAAAAAGGGAGGGAATCTGTTTCCCTAAGCAAAGAAGGGAAAGTTTGATAGCTGTCCTCAAATATTTATTTACCTCTCAAATTTCTGGGCCAGGGTTTCGTAACCTTGACCATTTTAAGATGAGTGGACTTCCACTCCCAGAATACCCCAGCTGGGAGCTGAAGTCCATCCATCTTAAAATGGCTAAGGTTGAGAAACATTTTTCTGGGCCAATGGGAAGGGGGACATCATGCAAACCTCTAAAGATGCTGGTCCAGAGAACAAGGCCTCCCTCTTGGATGCTACTGGATGAGATGACTTAATTTACAGGACAAGAAGAGACCTAACGTGGTCATATCTTATATGGTGGACAGAACCCACCAATATTCCTGTGATAATTCATAGTAAAAATTGACTTACAACCACTCATTTAGTGACTGTTCAAACGTACAACAGCACTGAAAAAAGTGACTGGTGACCATTTCTCCCACGACCATTGCAACATCCCCATGGTCACGTGATCAACATCTGGATGCTTGGCAACTGGCATGTATTTATGACGGTTGTAGTGTCCCAGGATCATGTGATCCCCTTTTCCAACCTTCTGACAAGCAAAATCATTGGGGAAGCCAGATTCACTTTACAACCACGTGACTAACATAACAACTGCAGCGATTCACCCCAAAGGTGGTATTTCAAGAGGCAGCTGGACTTTTTGATTTTTCTTTGAAGACATTTCACTTCTCATCCAAGAAGCTTCTTCAGCTCTGAGAGAAAGTTCAGTTGCCTCTTGACAAAGCACCTTTGGGACAATCACGACCTGGATGACTGAGAATCTCCATAGACATGCAGTGATTCACTTAACAACTGCGGCAAGAAAGGCTGCACAATAGGGCAAAACTCACTGAACAACTATCTCACTTAGCAGCAAACATTCAGGGCTCAATTGTGGTCTTAAGCACCGGAGAAAGTCTGTTTGTGTGATTTTTGATAGGAATCAAACACAACTTGAGGGCATGTAAATCATCAATCAAAAATTTGGAGCTTGCAGAGCAGATGACAGACAGCCCTTCCTTCCTTCTTGAAAGCTTGCCAACCAGCGAAAACAGCAAAATTGTCCAGGTTCACATGTTGAACTAATCGATGGCTTTTGTTAACCCTGATTGGTCGATTAACCTACCATGATCTCCGCTAACGCAGAATGCTACGTTTTATTTGCATTTAAAAAAAAAATAAAAATTAAAAAAAAAGTTGCAAACCACAGTTCAGCCCAATTCCTCTGCCTCGACAAATCTCGGTGTTGCTGAGAGACCCTCTCCGCTCCTGGGATCAGATGATGGGAGGATGTGCTTCAGGCCAGAGTTCTGATCCATCCCTGATGTGCTTGGTTTTTTTTTCCAGCAGACCCGGAAAAGCAATTATGAGACGGTTATGCTTGCCTCCTGGGCGTGCGGGTAATGCCATTTCCCCGTTTGGTAAGAATCAGCGGAGGGGCCTCCCTCATCCTCCTGTTTTCGCCTTCCTGGCAGCCTGGTTTAATTAGATAAAAAACCCAGGAGCAAAATTACTGTCGTGCAAACCTCAGAATGTTGGAAGGCTGTGGAGCTTTCTCTCCCGGCAAATGGAAAAACAGCTCTCAAAGTATTTCTCCCACCCCCTCCATTATTTTGTGCAGAGGAGACTACAGAGGTGGGGAGTCCTTGGAGCTCTCTGAGCATGATTGTTTTCTTGTAGACCCCCAAGGTGCTTTTTCAAGTGGCAACTGGACTTTTCTTGTTTTTTCTTTGGAAGACGTCTCGCTTCTCCTCCAAGAAGTTTCTTCAGCTCGCCCTTGGAGGGTGGGGAAGGGAAGGATTTATATTCCTTGCAGACAGCTGGTTGTTTGCATCCTTTTAGAGAGTTGTTGAGGCCACTTGGAGGTTTATCTGTGTCCTCAGGGTCGCCCGAGTAGTGCAAATGTTCCTGTAGCCTGCAATTTTTCTCCAGAAATCCTTCCCTTCCCCCACCATCCAGTCAAAGCTGAAGAAGCTTCTTGGATGAGAAGCGAAACGTCTTCAAAAAAAAAAACCAACCCAAGAAAAGTCCAGTTGCCTCCTGAAAAAGCACCTTCGGGATAACTGTGATCTGGATGACTGAGATTCTCCATATATTTTTTTTTTCTTGCAGATGTTTCACGACCCAAACTAGTAACATCAACAGTGTTAGTAACTGATTATGTTACCTAGTTTGGGCCGTGAAACGTCTGCAAGCCAGCATCCAAGCTCAGAGAAGACCAAGGACCCCTCATTTCAACACTGTACTGCAAATGTTCTCCTTTATTGGGATTGCAAAGGTTTTCACCTGAGGGGTGGAGCCAAGCGGGTCAGAGGTCCAGCCTCCAAGGCTCTGTCAGTGACCTGCCATGTTAACGTGTAAACAGACCTTTCCAGGAAGACTAAAAACGGTCCCAGGGGAGCTTAAAAAAGAGATTGGGGAGGGCTGGGAAACTCAAAGTTGCTTGACCGGAAAGGAGCACTGTTTCTGGGCTTCCGTTTCTACAGGGGCAGCTGAGATCTTACCTAAAATTATTCCAGTTTGGAAAAACATTATGGACTAGAAACTTGCGTTTGAGAAAGAGCCTGGAGCTGAATTTTGAACCAAGAGAGGAAAATAGGCTTCATCACCTTCTACAACTATCTTACCCTGCCACCGATCTAAATAGTTCTGCCCCATAATTTTCTGGGTAGTGACTCTTCTATTTTTTTTTCTTTTTTAACTGGGGGGTGCTATCACACCAACCTTTGAGGGGAGGGGAACAGCCAGAAGATTTTATTCCAGGAGCCAGTAATGGCTAATGTCTTTAGGAAACCACCGCAAGAGAAGTCTCCTTTCCCCTGGTTTTAATTGTGCTTGCCTCATTTCCACTCTCCCTTGGGAATGGTAGAGAAACCATCTCAGAGCAAGATGTCCAGCAGAGAAGCCAAAGTTTAAGAGAGTTGTGAAATGCAAAGGTTACCAGGGGAAAAGGCTTTATGTGGCAGTGTCATAAAAGGAAAAATGCAGAAAGAGAAGAGGGGAGGGAGTAGAAGGAAGGGGGAAGGAGAAAGAGAAAAGGAGGAGGATGGGGAGGAGGAGAAGGAAAAGGAAAAGGAGAGGAGCAGAAAAAGGAAGAGAAGGAAAAGGAGAGGGGGAGGGAAAAAGGAGGGGGAGAAGAAAAGGGAGGAGGTGGAGGAGGAAGAGGAAGAGGGGAGGAGAAAAAGGAAAGGAGTGGGAGAAGGAAACAGTAGGAGAAAGAGGAGAGGGAGGAGGAACAGGGGAGAAAGAAGAGGAGAGGAGGAAGAGGAGGAGCAAGGGGGAGGACCAAGAGAAAAAGAGGGGGAGGAGAAGAAGGAAATAGAAGAGAGGAGAAGGAGGAGGTAGTCAAGGGCAACTATCACTTTCCAGTAGCGAGCAAATCTCCGGATTCAGACCTGTCACATCAGTTCTAATGGAGAAAGAGAAGGAAGTGGCAGCAGGAAGATATTTCTCCAGCAGAGTGGTCAGTTGAATCGAAAACATTGATATTTTGAAAAGGACAACAGGGGAACATATTTTTTTCTGGAATCACCACCTTTGTCTCCTGCAAGAAGAAACCACTTGACCCATGGTATGTTGATTGCTAGCAGGTTCATATTTTTTGAAGCATCCTTTCTTTGATGCTTCGGATTTTTCTTGGTAAGCGTATCACTCTCCTAGAGGACCGATAGTCCTGTAAGGAGAAGAATGTGGTCAAGAAGAAAAATTAAGGCCAAATTGACCAATGACCAATTAAGGGTTCACCCATCAAATATTCTGGAGCCAGACTGGGCTGTTGGTGGGTAACATGGACCAGGAGGGAAAGGACGGGCAGGAATCCATCAGCCACTGCTCTGGAATTACCCCACATAAACAATGCAAGAGCGACAACTCTGCTCACCAAAATAGGATATTTTAGTATTGAGAACACAATATCAAGCACAATGTGAGGACCGGAGGAAAGTATATTTACTTGACTTCAAGGAAGATCCCCAGAGGGGCTTAGATTTCAGCCGATCAAGTGCGAGAATGAATCACAGACTTCCATTTTGAGTCCTGGCCAAAGTCTAAAACTCCGATGTTCCCATTTCCAATATTAGTTGGAAATTACAAATATAGTGGAAATTAGAGCTAGTTTGTTCCAATGACTAAGGCACCAGGCTAGAAATCAGGAGATGGTGAGTTCTAATCCCGTTTTAGGCATGAAAGCCAGCTGAGTTGACTGTACCATCACTCTCTCTCAACCCAACTCATCTCAATGGGCTGTTGTGGGGAAAATTGAAGGTTATTTTCACCACCTTAAGTTATTTATAAAAATAATACAGGCGGGATATAAAGAAATAAAAAACTAACATACATCATTGCTATCTGAATCATCAGGGGGCAACTTGTAGGAAAGGAAATTTGTTTCCAGATCACATATGCAGAGCCTTGGGGGGAAAATTAGAAATGAGGCACATTGCCTCAAACACGCTTATGCTTGTGCATTTGTGAACAAACCAAACCACAGAAAAACAACTGGAGTTAAAAAGTGTTTTTCCCTCACTTTCCCAGAGTTTAATTTGATACCAAAATGAAAGAGAATCATTTAGGCTACAACCTATGTGTGGCTCAAGCAATCTTTATTTTGTGTTTATTATTTTTTAAACCATTTTAAAAGTTTCTTTTTTTTTAATACAGGTAACTTAAATGAGGTGATAAAACAAGTCTATGCGTTTTCCCCTTGCGCCCCCCCCCAACACTCTTTCAAATCACACATACAGGAGGACCTTTATTTTAATTTTTTTTAAATAATGCTTCTGAGATTCATTTTTGCTGTTACCTAAACGTTCAGCATGGGGTGAAAAAAAGCTAATCCCCCGAGGTGACAAGTGGAAAAAAAAATTGGATGAATTAGGGAGGGGCAGGAAGTAAGGATATATACACTCACACACCATACAAAAAAGTAGTACATTTAAATACACACTTAAAAAAACATTTTAAAAACCTTTAAAAAAAAAATCCCGCTACAGCATCACATACAAAGGAAATTTCACATCTAGGGGAAAGAAAAGAGGAAGTGTAATGACACAATTTGACCAGAGGGGGAGCGGTTGCCCACTTCCCTTAGTTGGCAAGAAAGTTCCAGAAAGGGATGCAAATTTTTGGTGGCCTCAGAGGCTGGGGAAGGTAAAGAGCTGTGCAATTGTCTTAAAATACAAGCAAAACATGAGATAAAGGGGTTACCCTGGATTTTTGCTAAACACAAGGTGGGGGCGACCAACAGAGAGAAATATAAATGGAGTCATTTGGAAGCAAAAACCTGACATCTTGCAGGCACCCCAAGATCTTGTTTCAAGACCTTATTTGGATGAGCTCTCCCCAATACTTCTGCAATCCATCCAAATGTGTTGCTGCACCTCATTGGAGCAGCTGGAAAACACATCTGAAGAATGCTAGGTGACTTTCCAGTCTCTACAGGACCTTAGTTTTCCTTTTAAGAAGTTTCTGGAACTGTCATTAATCTACAAAGGAGAGAAGGCCATATCTTTAACCTGACTTCTAACCATGAAATGCTGCAAAATCTTACCCACACTCCAATGCAAAGTTTGCCCCCGTCTCTTAGGGACTCTATTCCCCCCCCCCATGAAGTTGAGTGGTGAACTGAAAACCAAGTTTAATTAAACTTTTTATAAAGTTCTTAGATAACCAGAAGAGTTGACTAGTCTCCAATCACAAATCTCCATAGTTAACAGATGGACGAAAACAAAAAGTAACGGACACAGAACGGCACATAGTTTGAACAGGCAAGAATATTTCCACTGGGCTACAAAAAGTTTTGTGCATTTTTTCCCCCCAAAAGGGGAAAACTGAGAATATTCCCAGCTTCAACCTCCCAAGAGGACTTTTTTTTTTTTTTGAGAATGCCTCTCTTGGTCTCAGCCACGCTTTAAGGCACCAACCGCTGGAAAAAAAAAATCATTTCAAGAGCAGGTGCAAATTTGGCACAAACTAAAGAGAAGAAACGAGAGGGGAGATAGTGGAGTAATCGATAGGAAAACCTCCTTCAAAAAAAGGACATTTGCTTCAGATTTATTCTGGTTTTGATTACTTTTTTAAAAGGGGTGTGTGGAATTAACATTGGGTACTTAGTAGTGCTACAAACTCCTATGGATGGAGATATGTCTTTTTCTCCTGTACCACAATCTCTCTCCGATTACCTGAATTGTGGAAAAGGTTTGCATAAAGAGATGGGGAATGGTGTATAAGCAAGAGAAAAATAACAGGGATCCCTGCCTGTTTCCCCCCCCAGTTGTGGTTTTCCCATGTTTTAATGTCTGCAAAATCCACTTCAACAACTTAAATGAAAACTCAAAATGAAACAGAAGGCTGAAGAAAAAAAAGAGGACTTTCCAGCTTTTTTACCTTTTCAAGTGGCAAAAATCTGCATTGGAGAATCAGTTCTCACCTTCAGCCTAGATGGATGGATGGACTAAAAATGGCTTAGAAGTTTAAAGGAAGAGGCGATGGAAAACTTCAGTACTAGCTTCATCCCTGGTCAATTGTGAAAAACACAGTCCAGCAATTTAAGAAGGGTAAGTCACCCACCCATGTTGGTCACAAGACAAGTCAGGAATCGCCTATTTGCTCTTAGACAGTCCTAACAAAGTTATTGTGACTTTCTCTTCTCATAAATCTAAGTTTACTGTAGGTTGGGGAACCTAGAACTAAATTCAGGGGAAATGTAGTTGTCAAAAACGATTTTTGTCAAAGATCCAGCTATGAGTCACCGTTACAACCTCTGGCCTTATTTTCAGGGGAAGCTGTGATATTTTTATAAACATGTGTTTATATTCACGTCATGACCCAGAGATGCGTAGCCAGGGACCCTCCTCGTTAGGTTTTCATAAAAATGGACGTGGCAGATTAAATCCTTATTTCAAAAGTTGGATCTATGGATGATTCCAAGTTATTCTCCACACTTTTCTTTGAAACTCAATCACACACACACACGCACACACACACTTGTGGTTGCTAGGTCTGCAAAGAAGAATGAGAACTAATTTCTACTGCCTATGAAAAACTACTGGCTCAGATCATCGTCAATCAGCAACTAAAAAACAACACCACCCTAGCATTGAAGTTTCCAGAGATTACTTTTGTGTCCCTTAATTAAGAAAAACAACAACCACAAACCTATTTTTTTTTTTTTTTTAAAGTGGATGAGAAGGACTTGGTCTCTGTAACCAGAGGGTGTGATTCGGACTCCTGTCCATGTCTATGCCTTGGCAAAATGGCCTCTGAGAGTGGACAGAAAGCCCGGTTCTCTTCTCATGGAGGATATGGGAGGCAGAATCAAGGATGGCATGCAATTTTTAAGGGGCTAAAAAGAGGCATTGAAAATCCTCTCAGCAGCTACCCAACGCGGATGAGGTAAACACGAAAGGGGGCTAGGTGAGAAATCTGCCAGAGGGGGAACACCCAAGGGTTGATTGTTTTTGTGTGCACCTGGCAAAAACAGAAAGAGCACAAACTTTAAAAAACGCCTGTCTAGCTGTCCAATGGCGCTCCAGAATGGTATGTTTTAAATCTTACTCTCCCTCAGCCTAGCTCGTAACATACTTTGCTCATTCTTTAAAAGCAAAAAGGCAGGCAAGATCGGATCCCCTCTTACGTTTTAATGCACAGATTTAAAACTAAAAAACCAAAACAACAACATCTTGCATTCACGTTGTACAATGTGAAGAGAGGAAGCCCTCAAACTGAAGGCATACAGTATTCTTTTACCCTGTCCCCCCCCCTCCCACCACTCCATATCCCCTCTCACTCCCATCGATTGAGAATCCACCCCCCAAATTTGAGGGTCTCGTTCTCCCGTGGCCCCCGCACGAGTCACACCTCTTCAAGATGCCCGTGGCGGAAAACATCCTTGGAAGTGAGTAGGGGAGAGCAGTGGGGTCTTAAGGGGAGATCGGACAAGTCAAGAATAATTCAGAAATGCTACATATCCAGGAAGGGAAAGAGACACACACACAGATAGACGTGTGCACGCACGCACACACACACACACACACACACACAAGCGTACACCCTCATTTCTTTCTTTTTGTGACCCACCCACCCTCCGTCAGGGCCCTCCCTTAGTCTGAAGAATGCACAGCGCTTCCCGTTACACAAAAGTCACCCAAATAAAAAATAATATTATTTTTTTTTTTTTAAAAAAAAGGAGGAAGCGTTCTGAGACAACCCTGCCTCCAAGTTTCAAAAAGACACCCCTTTGTCAATGCTCGGGTGGGGAGGAAGCAGCTTTTCAGCCCACGCAAACGGTTGGTGGGATCGCCCCTTCCTCTTTGGCCCTCCGATCCCCAATGATAAAATACAATTAGGAAATCAGAAGGTTTAAAAAGTCTTCAGCTCTCTCTCGCTCGCTCTCTCTTCGTTCAATCCATGATCGGTCGGTCCGGCTTTTCCCTCTACACGTGTTTTTTTTTTCTAAGGCAGCCATTGAAGATTCTTCTCTCCCGAAATCAAAGTCAGCGTCCCGTCCCCCCCCCTCCCCGCCCCGAGAAGTGTGTTTGCCATTTTGCTTTCCGAATTGTCTCTTGC
>JANHFL010008234.1:0-15708 GCA_032468155.1 Oxyrhabdium leporinum
CTTCCTTCCTTCCTTCCTTCCTTCCTTCCTTCCTTCCTTCCTTCCTTCCTTCCTTCCTTCCTTCCTTCTTTCCTTTTGACTGAATCCCTATCTGCCTAATGTGAGAAGTAAACAGAATAAGAAGCACAGACTCTAGGCAGACAGGCAGACAGCAAATGAATTAAATTGTATTGGGGTGGGAATTAAGAAAAAAACCAGATATCATCAATTACAACTGACTGAACTAACCACAAAAAGCTACACAGAAAACAATTTTAAAGCTTTATAACTGAAATTTCTAAAACTCAAGCCATTATAACTTTCTCAGCTTTACTAGTGATCCCTTTCTATATTATGAAATGGAGACATCTTGTGCTACAATCAACCATATTAAAGCATCCCAAACCCTAAGATAATCATTTATGATTGTATAGTTGTAAAACATTTAGCTGCACAATGTCTTCATGGACAAGAAGCTGATATCTCTTGCACTGTAAGAATTAATAGACAAAAACAGAATAATCAGACATTAACAAATCACAACTTGATGCCTTATAGATGTTTCAAAGTGCAATTCCCAACATCACTGAGCAAGTCAACAGAAAAGAATTAGATCCAAAATAATCAGGAGATACCAGGCTGGAGTGTGATACTGCTTGGGTTAAAGAATAAAAGCACTCAAAAGAAGGACATTTTCATGAAATGAAGTAAATGGATAGTAACCATGCTTCTATTTTCCCCTACCCCCCATCCAGCTTCATGGAATATCACTGATGTCTAGAACCGTTCCCTGGA
The DNA here is from genome assembly GCA_032468155.1 of Oxyrhabdium leporinum. Taxonomy (NCBI): domain Eukaryota; kingdom Metazoa; phylum Chordata; class Lepidosauria; order Squamata; family Cyclocoridae; genus Oxyrhabdium; species Oxyrhabdium leporinum. The sequence continues at coordinate 775 of JANHFL010008234.1, forward strand.
TACAAAATGAACTCAGCTACCCAAAACATACGGTATTTTAAAAACCGTGACTAGGAAAAAGGAGGGAGAGATAAGTCTCTCATGTAGACAACGGAATATGGTTTGCTTCCTTCCGCAAAGAAAATGCAAGTGCCTTTAATATCACATAATACTGCCACTATCTTCCTCTGCTGCCTCAGAACAAACCATTTCGGAAGTAAGTTCAATATCAAGAAAGAAGTACACTCCCATCAATTCCCTGTTTCAGTTACTCCTAATACTGTTGGTGGAGGCAAATGGTATGATGAATGTATAAACATACATAATTACATATGTTTGACTTGTGTGTGTGCCTTCAGTTTTTTACTCCTGGAGACTGCCTAGACTAGTTCCTGCAGTTTTCTTTGGCAAGGTTTTCAAAGTGGTTTGCCATTGTCTCCTTCCTAGGACTGAGAGAATGATTAGCCCAAGGTCAACCAGTTGGCTTGTGCCCAAGGCAGGAGTAGAGTGTACAGTCTCCTAATTACTAGCCCAATGCCTTAACCACTAAACCAAACTGGTTCTCATGTCTGCCTTAATGTCTGGTTAATATTCCAGACCAGGTCTACATTTTCCTTCATCAGCCTATAGATTCATTAAATAATTTACAGATAAAAAGTTTTCTTGGTGTTGTTGTAACAGTTAATAATTGCACCTTTCACACTGGAAAAATTAAGCATAAATTAAGCACAATTTTACCACTACTTATTTTATTTATTGTTCACATTTTTGAACTGCCCACCTCCCTCAGTCTTCATGCTGGTCAGCTACTAAGACCACATGTCTCCTTCAAAAATACAATATTCATGTATCTTCATTAAACCAAAAGGATTTAAAACAAAATGTTTACTTAATGTTTACTTAATTTATAATGTCATAAATATTTCTACACACACACATTTATATACATGCACACAAACACAGCCCAAAGTAATTATCTTGATTATAACCAAATCAGGCCTGTTTGCCTTCCAGTAAATACAACATGACAGCAGTTAGATTCACTGATCAGAAAGTATCAACTATAAATTCAATAAGCATTATTTCCATTCTGCATAATAGTGTATTTCTTACTGCAGTCCACTACAATAATAATTCAAATATATGTCCTTTAAACATGTTATTTGGTGCTGTGCAAATATTTTATTAGGCTCTATTCTAATTCTTGAAGCAATTCCCATCTTTTAAGAATTTTAATGAAAAGGAAGAAAATTAATTTGTCTATTTCTGACATGACTTATGTACTCCCTCTTCTAATATTTCTCCACAACAATTCTTTGAATAGGAGTAAGAGACACTAACCCACCACATAATTATCCAAAATGAATGTACAATGGCTTTTACAAGGAAAAGAAGGGGGCAATTGACTATTCCCTTTCACCCTCCCAGTCAAGGCTATGTTACCTCCTGGGAGGATTTCTCTGACAAAGCTTAGTAACTGGTCATAGAAGTCAAAAACTATATACGGTGTTGATGTAATCCATTTTTCCTCAAGTTGTTTCTTTCCAGAGGTTCTTGGAAGTTGCAATTCCATCACTTTTAGAAGAGATCAGATTGGGAAGGTTATTGTGACCTAAATCTTGAGAACAATTTGTTTTATTCCACCTTGGCATTATTGAAAGTGCTCGTTTATTTACCTCAAAAATACTTTGGAACTGCACTACAAAATGCCATCTTGGCTAGGCATGGATCAATGAATTGTTATCTCCAGGATTTCTAAGTTGGACCCTCTGGCTCAATTTGCCCAGCAGGTCTGGAGTCATCACTGTCTAAGCAATGATGCACAGATGACCAGCTTCTTTTCATAAATTCCAAGCACAGCATACACCAAAGTTTCCTTTAAAGTTGTTGAGAAATAGGGGGCAGGGGATGGCATCCTTGCCTTAAAATTCTCTCACAGAAGCAGGCTGTTGTTTAAGAACAAACAGCAGCTTGTTTCTATCGTTCCTTTGTTTGACAAGTTTGAGCTGGCTAGAAAGGTCATTTATGCCTCAAAGCATCAAATTAACATTTGGAGGACATGAATTTAAAAATGGGTATTTGGTTCTGCTTTCTGAATTGCTAATGCATTTTCTTTACAAAGGAAAAAAAAATTATCCACAACCTAAAAGGAAAGCAAGTAGTCTTTCCTCAAGCTAAGTAAGCATTGATTTTATGTCTATGTCAGCACATGCTGAGTATATCTTAATTAAACTTCATTTTTAAAACAAGATTTAAGCCAGTAGGCTAGAATGATATAAAACTCATTGAACATGATGGAAAGGATATTACTGTTTAATTACACAGGAGGAGTCTTATGGAGTTTCACAGAAATATTAATAAAATGTTTTCTGGCCCTTTTAATAATGGTAACAGATTTACTATGTGGAATTTATATACAATCAACATATCCTTAGGCAATTAAAATTTGGAATACCAAGCCAGCCTGTTGCTACATTGAGAAAGGGAATGGACTTGATGACCTAAACCAGCATTTTTCAAATCTGGCAAGTTTAACATGTGTGGACTTCAACTCCCAGAATTCCCTAGCCACATTGGTCAAGATCCATGGAGTTGGGTAAGATCAAAGAAGCAAGAACTACACAGATTTCTGAAGATATCTTTAAAATTAGTCCAGAGTAAGTAAGTAAGTAAGTAAATAAATAAATAAATAAACAAACAAACAAACAAACAAATAAATAAATAAATAAATACAGAATGTTGAAAACTAGAACAGAAATTTCCCACCTTTTTCATAGTGAATTAGGATGGAGTTTTTGAAAAGTTTGAAATGCCTCTTCCCAGGTTTTTTGCCAGCCAGGCTACACTGCTGTTCATCAGATTAGCTGCCAACTAATTAGCTGCCAACATTGCTTGATTCTTCACATCTACTTTCATTTCTTTCCCATCTTCCTCACAATCTTTCATGTTTGGATTTCACACGCTGTTACATACTCAAATATTATGGTTATAAACCATGTCTGAGCATCTAAGTGAAACCACACATGTAGTTTGACAAAATATACTGAAATGAACCACAGCTCATCACAGAAGGCCATATTCTTGCCTTAAAAATCACAGCACCTGGTTTCCTGCTTTGTGATAAGCTGAAATGAAACAAACCCGATTATGACTTACTTTACCATCGGAATCTACCTGAAGGGAAAAGCCCTGATCTTACTATAGCTATGGATTAGAATCCACAAAGAAACACATCACCACACAGGAAGCAGAATAACCGAGCAAATAGATCCCACAGGACAACATAATGTCTGCCCATCAATCTTAGTTTCCATAAATTTGGCATCAAATAAAGCCTTACAAATATGTCTACAAATAGTATTTGCTCGAACAATACTATTCCAGCTCTTTTCTATTTGTGATACATTTGGCAAACTTAAAGAAAATACTTTATAATATATACTCTTGCCCAAAGGCAAGAGAGCTCTTTTTTCTCAAACATTATTAAAATGGCTGCTGCCAAATTTCTTCAGTCAGATGCTGGTCTCTTTGCTTTCAATATCAAGTACTCTAGTCCAATAATCTTTAAATTCTAGTCAAAATTCATACTCATACTACAATGGAATCTGTTAATTTTTAATGTTATATTTTATCCTTGTCTCTTCATTTTTTTCCTTTTTCTCTCTTAGAGAAAGAAACAGTTTATTTTAAATTAGAACATAGCATCATAGGGCTGGAAGGGACTTCAGAAGTCTTCTAGTCCAACAAACTGCTGAAGGCAGGAGATCTTATACCATCCTGGTGAAATATTTATCCAGTATATTTTTGAAAACCTCTATTCATGGAACCCTCACAACTCTGAGAGGCAAGCTATTCCATTGATTAGATAAATCCAGTGAGAATTTGGTGAAGTCGAAATCAATTTTACCCAGGTTCTTTAGATGATTTTTTTTTATTTAGAAATGGGTGGAGCCTAAATTAATTTAAAAATGTGCTTGGTTGGGCTCTAGGTGAGCAAAATGGCATTGTATATTAGTCTGAACCATGTTTTCATGGGGTTTTCATAGGTTTTTGAGGGGGACTGTTTAATTTAATGGTATCATGCCAATTTTAGAGTTTATAGCATAGTTTGAAAATAGCAGAAAAAGATTGCTACCAATTGTAGTACCAGAACCTTGGCTTCTGGATTTTATGTACTCCAGTTCCATTTTTAATTATTTAATGACCTTACACAACTAGTAAAATGTTCCAATATGTAAGTATCCATTCATCCATCAATTATATTGTCTTTTTCCAGATACAGATTTTTTTTCTCCACATTCATTTGCTTTAATTTATTCAAGCCCAAGAAAATAGAAGCTTTGGTGGTCCTTCTTTAAATGTAAGTTTTGAAACCACACAAAATAAAAAAATCCCACTATGCAGCTATAAGCATAAATACTTGATACCTGTCACTAGTACACAATTCTTTTGGTAAGTATTTCAACATAAAGACCCACGCCTCTTTTAAAAAAAGTTCAAGTTCAATATGTGCATGGAATATTAATACAGAAAAAGAACTTATATGCCACACTGATTTAGTGATATTCATGGAACTGTTTGTTCAGGCAAATAACATGCTGTGCAGGCATTTGCATTGCACGAAATTTCTACAGATTGCAGAATCAGGAAGTATTTCAATGTGCTGGAAAAAAACCAATAGTTTCAGTATGTATGTTCATATTCATCTTTTTAGTTAGGAAAACAAGGTCACTGATGTATTCTGGTATAATATAAACTGATTAGTCAAAGCCTACCTTCCATGTCCTTGTTAAAAATAACTCTCAGAAAAAGGAAAGATAGCTTATTCAATACCAATTTTTCTCAGAGGGTATCAATTAGATGATAGTTTTATTTCAAATCAACTGAAAGGCACGCTGATCTGTTGGGTCAAAGATGGACTTCACTTTTTTACTGTGAGACATTATTATTCTGGTATCACCAAATTTATATGGATCGCCATTTAACTTCTCAGATGTTTTAAAGCAAAGCACTTCCGCTGCCTCAGTGTTAGGGACAAAAATTGCCAATGTTATCCCTTTTCTGAAGGTTTAGTCACATATCATGCACCCAACTAAGATATTTTGCTACTATACAAGATCAAGTTAGATCAAAAGACATTGGTAATCTGCCAACTCAAGATCATTAGTGGAGGAGAATTTGCTCTACAAATTTCAGCACGTTCTTAACTCTGTATAAATCATACCAGGAAGACAGCACAACCTAAATCTTTCCAAGAGGATATAATGCTCACAACCAATAATAGGTTGTCAGAAACAACATGACAATGGTAGTATTTGATTTTTTCCCCTTCTAGAACTTATCCAATAAGTTTTCCTATTCCTAGAAATGGAAAATATTGTTAAGGGGCTCATGAACAAAAACAAATAACTCAAGACTTAACAAAACTACCCTGCTTAAGTCAGCCTCTACATAGATTAAACAGCACAGTAGCACACAAAGAAATCTCTCTGTGTCTGTTCCCATTAATTCTAGGCCTGGAGGGAGATCTAATGGTAAGGATATATAATAGCTGGTTAGTATATACCAAAGTGACACTTGTGGGGCCTTTCCTCAGATTAAATCTGATCTGTTAGACCTACATACATTTCTTTCACGCTTTCTGCCCTGATATATTTTTAAGATCTATGTAAATATTCTGGAAATCATGGGATAGCTCATCTATTCTCTTTCCCACATTCTTAAGCAATCTTTATTCTGAAACAGGGATGAACCTAGCATACGGAATTGTAGAAATAGCTATAGCTAAGGAAATCCTTGATGTTACTCTCCATTAATCAGTTGTCAAAACAGCTTTTAGGTCTATATTTTATTGGTTTCAGTTATATCAAACTCATCACTATTCAACCGATCTTCCTATAATTCACCAGGTGGTATTTGTAACATATTGTACTGTATATAACATACATTTCATAATGTCTATGAAAGAGAAAAACAAATTGGGATCTTGGATACAGTACTATATTTCTATTCAATGGATATTAATTTGCTATAAACTGGTTCTCAAGTGTATCTCATCAATTCTCAACATTTCTCACTAGCATTATTTTAGCATACTCCAACAATGCTAACTCAATTGATCCTATCTAGCTTTCTGAAATCTTGCATTTCCTAGATCAGTTGAACTGCAATTTCAGTCACCTCTAGCAAACATCTGTCTGGAAACCATGGGAAATTTAATATAGTTTTGAAAGTCATCAGGTTGGTAAAGGCTTATTTTGCCTATCTGCTGGTGAAAAAGCAGGCTCAGTGTCATGGGAAATTGAATTAATGAGCTACACCTACATTTTTCTAAGTATTATTAGAACATTTCTTTGTTATTCCCATAGCAAGAACTCAGTTGGCTTTCAATTATATATATGGAAAAAAACTTAAAGTGATTATACATAAAGAAATATTATCCTTATTAGTTGCAATATGCACAGAAATTGACACTATATCCTGGCTATGCACAAACCTAGTTCTGCCAGAATTTGCCTCTCATCTTTTTAATGAAATTAACCATAAAACATAATAAAGATTGTAGTAATCACATTAAAAACTTGCAGAGTAATATTGCAATTCTTTGACCTGCGTTAAAAAAAACATTGTTCTTCTATCTCTTCCCTTAAATCACTTACTGTTCTGAAAATATGATCTTACTTAAATATCATAGTATTTAAAATGCAGTATTTTCTTTTTATATTGATACGTTATTATCATCAGGTAAACTTGCCTTTTTTAACCTTCTGTTCAATTGTCTCTGATTCTCGGAGTCTATCTGAACAAGTCCCTGAAGTGTTTTTCACAAGATCTCAGAAGTGATTTGCCATTGCGTTCTTCCTTGGGTTGAAAGAGATGACTTGACCACTACACCAAACTGGGCTCTCTATGCTATGTATATTTCTGCCAATCTAGACTCAAGTTTTTAGAATTTCTAATTCTAACATATAATATGAGGTAAATTCTGAGATGAGTTTCCACGTAGTCGCAATTGCTTCTAATAAGTACCTATAGAAATGCAAGAGTGTAACCCATTTCTAAATTTTGCTCCTTCAATTGCTGGCTTCACAGGTTAAAACCTACAAACTATGCTGAGTAACTATTTTGTGTTAAATTTCAGGAACTCTGATCACCTTCCTGGACATGACTTTAATGTGTAAAAAGTACTGGTGTTTTAACAGGAAAACTTCAGCATTACAAAATCTGGCTCAAAATGTTCTGCTTGTGTTTTAAAATGCAGCTGTGTTTCCCATTTATGAACATACAAACATTTGTTAAGATTAGTAAACACCACCTACCATCTCTTCCACACATTTTAATGGGTTTAGCAGAGATTTTCTGTTGTGAAGAATTCCTGTGCAAAGTTGTATTTAAGCAATGAGCTTTCTAGTGCTCACACAAAAGAAAGGGCACCTGTTTCCTCAACAGTTTGAAAGATCATTGAGTTTAAGTCATTACAACAATAAGACTTTCTGTTTTGGGAAAAGATACATGATACTACAAGAAGTGACTGCCCTCCATATGTAAACAACTTTAAAAAACTGAGGATTCTCTACTTTGCTATTTTGACAACTTATATCCTAGAAAAATCAACATTTACATGAGTTATAAATTAAAACGGATGAATAACCAGAAAGGCTTTGAGGAGCTAAAACTATTTCTCATTCAGTGCTTCTAATGCATTTAGATAAAGCTTTAAAAAGTTATCTTTTACCATGTCAAAATGTATAGTGACTGTTCCAAGTTGGCTTCTAATTAAATTGATAACTTTAATATTCTAAATATTGTGACAGAAATATTAGTTAAGAAGTTGCCCAATTTTAAGATTTGTCCAATGAGTTTTTTGCAATGACTTTTACTAGGAAAAAAATATTTTCTTTCATTGAATTTGATTTTAAAAGTTTCATTAAAAGCAACTGGAAGTACATTCCCTAGAATAATCTCTTTGACAAAATTGTGAATTAAACAGATTTAATTACACACATATAAAATAAGGGGGATAGGTTTTGCACTGATCAAATGAACTCCACTGTTACTCTTGGAAAGCAAATAGCATTTTATTTCTGAGTGTTTATCATGAATGTTTTTGGACATTCTGCATTCCCACAACAGCTTATACTGCCTGGAGCATGGACTCTTTGAAGCACGTTTTGTCCCTGGTATTTGCAAAGAAATTTCTGTATGTTTTTCATATGCCCCACAATTCTCAACAGATTGTAGAAATTACAAATTTTATGAACTGGACTATATGCTGGGAAAAGCAGATCAAAGCAGGGAACCTAAAAAGGTAACCATAAAACACACAGGAATCCCTGGATGAGGCTTTGTAATAGATACAAGATACATCTATGTCTTAATTTGAATACCATATGGCTAATTCCCAGGAGAATATGTATAAACCTGAACAACCAGGCCTGAGCTAAGAAAGGTATTGCATAGGAGGCCTTTATTCAAAGTTGTTTAATTCCCTAAATGACATTATCAGTACTGATTGGATATGCATATTACCGATTAAAAACAGTACTGGCCTATAGTTCAAATCTCTCCATTTCTATTGATGCTGACACTTCATTCAAAGCTTTAATTCAGTTTCCTAAACGAACAAGAGATCATCCCTCCTTTACAAGTGTTTCAACCCTGGACCAACCAGAAAACAACAGGGGCACATTAAATTCCAGTGGATAAATATTAGTGAGGAATAGGCATCCATTCTAAGGGGTTTCAGTGTAACAATTAAAGCAAAATGGAATGAAAACTAGTATAATAACTTAACGCACTGCTATTCTGCAGACGAATGCTTGCAATTCCATTTCAGAATGGGTCAAGTATAATTTTCCAGTCTGAATCACTCTCTCTTCTTCCCTTTTGCAAGTATTATTGAATGGTGACAATGGAAATTCTTCCAAAAAATTGCAATAAAAATTCTTGCTAGATCATAGTGATCATGATGTAAAACCACAAAACTAAAGCACAGTGGTAAAAAGATAAAGGTTTCTCCTTCCAGTTGTGTCCAATTCATCTCCTATTCACAGCCAAAGAGCCAGAGTCGTCCAAAGACACTTCTATGGTCATGTGGCCAGCATGACAATACACCGAAGGTGAATGGAGCACTTTTACCATCCCACCAGCGATACCTATTTATCTACTTGCATTTACATGCTTTCGAATTATTAGGTCAGCAGAAACTAGAGCAAATAACGGAAGCTTACTCCGTCATGCGGTATTTAGGTCTCAGACTGCCAACCTTCTGGGTATCTTAACCACTCTGAATATCTTAACCACTCAGCCACCACGCCCCTATGAAAAATACATAGTGACCATGGTGGAAACCAACAGAACTAAAACACTTCATTCCTTTCACCTGAAATGAAAGATGTTAATTAATCTATGTGAAACATCTTGATATGTGTGTTACATTTTACAGGATGGCAGCCTCACAGCATTCCTTTAAACGTGAAGAGCTTGCTACAAATCCAACCATATCTTTTATATCTAATATTTCCAATTCATGTTTTCATTATATTGACATAAAATTATTTATAAATAATTTTAAAATAAGGCTTTATAAATAACTTTTCATCAACTGCCCTGGCTTTCTGAATCATGGGAATAGAGCATGAATACGAATCTCGGTCACAATGACTCGATTAACTATTCATGTCTGAAATCTGCAAGAAAAAAAACTTTGTTTCAATAGTGAACCAAATTCTGATTTTGAAGGCTCCAATTTTATACAAGTATCCATTTTACAAACAAGATTTTTCTAATCCAGTTATAAAACAAGGGGACCCCAGGCTATGACAGCACTCATATATTTTGATTGTAATGAGTGGCATTAATTTTCTAAGATACACATTAAGAGAATGATTTAGAAGAATCTTGGCAGCAAAAGGTAGCTAGAAGTAGAAAACAGTATAGTACTTTCTACTTCACAAGCCAATACCAAAAAAACTCAGAAAAAGGCCTGCCTTTTCCCTTTGCCGAACAGTACTTAAAATCTGGGTTTATTGAGTTCATTTTCTACAGCAGGAGTAAAAATGCAAACTTCAATAGAATTTTCTGTAGAAAAGCTACAAAGAAAGTAAAATATGTTGTTTCCACTGCAGTCCTCCTCCTCCAGCCATGTCCAGTGAGAGTGCACGTTCATGCATAAGCATCTGCTTGTGCGCGTGCACAAACAGCCAGCCTACTCAACGCCTCTCCCCTTTTCACCGTCAGCCTGGCCTGGCCCTCAGCTGAACTGCTGGTGCTGACGTCAGCTGGCGACTCAGGCAGCATTCCTAAACAGTTCAGATAAACCCACTGGTGGAAAGCTTAGAAAGCCCTCAGCTGTAGTGAAGAAAGCAAGCTTTGGCAGTGGGCCAGTCGACTGAGCTCAGCATTTTGTAATGCACTTCCTTTTTGCTTAACAGTTTGCATAATGCCTCAGCCAATGCCACCTTTAACCCTCTCTTCACCTGATCTCCCAAACAACATCGAGACAGTACAACGGACAGGGTGTGAACATAGAATAAAGTTAGAGTTAAAAGAGAGAGAGAGAGAGAGAGAGACAGTAGCCCACTTAACTTTCCTATTTAAAAGTTGAGGAGAGTCTGAAGCTTCCAGAGCATACATGATTCCAAAGTTAAAGCCCTTCTTTTTTTTCTTTTTTTTTAAAAAAGGTTACCAAAATTTACATGCAAAAACTTTTTGAAGAAATGTTTGCAAAGTCAAGGATATCATTAGGGACATATTAGCAACTGCATAGTAAGATTAAGAAACATTCACTAAAACCAGATTGAAAAGTTGACTCAAGTGTTTTCAAACTCGGCAACTTGAAAATATGTGGATTTCAACACCCAGAGTTCCCTAGCCATGTTCCCCATGATGTTTGGGGAATTCTGGGAGTTGAAGTACACACATCTTAACGTTGCCAAGTTTGAAAAACACTAATTTAATTGATGTAGTACGGCAAGAGTTCCCAACTTAAAAAATTAAAATAAAATAAAAAGCCTGCTGAACACATTTAAAGTTCTCTCAACATGAGAGAAATTAAGTTACTAAAGGCTATACAAATATCACCTCCAACCCCCTTATAGCCTCTTTTCCCAAAAGACAACCCTACAATTCTTCTTTACTTGGTTTGGTCTTAGACCATTAATTAATAAATAATAATAATTCTGCTTATCTTTGGCCAGTCAACTAAAGCTCTAACTGTAGTTATTCTGCTACTGTGCTTTTATGTTTTTGCTTTAGCAGATTTCTATGAATAAACACTTTAAAAAATTAGAATCAGGTGGAACAGGGAGTTTGGCAGGCAAGAAGATTTTTGTGGGGACATTAGAAGCCATGTTGAGGATCCCAGCTTGGCATTATAAACAAGCAAACAGCTTTAGTCGTTGACCAGACCAATTCTTCTTAGGAAATCAGACAGCAGAGATTGTTCTAAAATCATTTTCTCATCTTAGCAACATAAAAGATAGGTCAGGATAAAAGACAGTGATTGACCCAAGAGGAATGAATATTTGGAGAAAAGAACATTCTAGCAAGGAATATTTTAATTTAAAATTTGGCTAGAAACCAAATGAACTCTGAAGTTCTGCCTTAGGCACAAAAGCTAGCTGAGCGACCTTGGGCCTGTCTCTCGCCCTTAGTTCAGGAAGCAGACAATGGCAAACCACTTCCAAAAGCTTGGCAAAAAAACCTGCAGAGACTTATCCAGGAAGTCACCAAGAGCTAACACTAACCTGGAGAATATGCATACAGACAGACACACACACACACACACACCACTCTGGAAGGTATGGTTCATTATTACCAGACACATCAGAAATTAATCAGGCCAGGAAAACTTCTTGATGAAGGAGAATATTTGTAGATCTCTTGGTGCTCTCTGAGCTTGGGTTGTTTTACCCAAACTAGGTAACATCATCGGTGCTAGTCGCAAGAAAACCACCAGCTCGGGGAACACCAAGACACCGCAAAACTTTCTGAATCATTTCTCTTCTCTTCCATCCGACTGTCATCCTGCCATCTCCCTTCTTTAGCCATCATATTGCATTTCCTTAGGGAGAACTGCATCACAGGAAACTTCATAAAGAGCTTTTACTAAGCTCTTACATCTAAGCTGTCTATTATTAGTTAGAATCTATGGAGATAATATAAGCTTATCACATTGTTCTAATATAGCAAGATAACACTTCTGAAATAGTCTGAATGTCAGAAAGTGTCATACAAATGTTCTTATTTGTTTGAATAATTTGATTGCTTGTCTGATTTTCTTTTTTGACATTATACATTATTCTTGCCTTGAAAAGTTATTATGGTTGATCGCACAGTCAGCCAGATCTTTAGACTGGATGTGGCATTTTTATCCACCTATCAAGTCTTCCCAAGGACCTGGGATGGACAGATGTTTTTGTTTGATGGTTTTAAAGGTATTGCCATAGGATATAAACTGTTCAAGTAAAACTGCCTTTTACAACTGACTGAGGTGAATTTGTTAATGCCGGTGGTCTTCAAGGGGTGCTCCAGATGGACTGGAATTGCACCCTATGCGCTTATTACTATTTGTACTACCTTTCCTTTCTTTTGCCACAGCTATTCTACTTGTATTTGCAGGTCTTTGTATCTTGTAATTTTCTTCAGTTCTTTCTCTTCTATTCTGCTGATTCCTCTTTGATATCAACCTTTCCCAGTCTATCACCACTGCCCACAACTGTATCTATCACTCTACTACTGAACTGTGCACAAAGCTTGTATGTTTCTATGACTCCTGTTATTTCGGGGCACTTAGTTATTCAATCATGTGACAAGGCGTTGAGTGTAATCAATCCAAGCTATATTCAAGTTAGTTTCCTTCTTCTGCAGTTGTCCAAAATTATCTTGTCAGATAGAAGCTGATGTTTTGATCGTCTGCTATTTGGGCAGTTTCCTTACTGCTCAGATGGAAAGAGTTTGTTTTCAACTAGGTGTTGTTGGACCAAATCAACTATTATACAGGTGGGGATTGGTGTATGATTCAAAGTATTTATGTTACTTTCAGACAGAAAAAATCAATTAATAAAAATGAGATGTTATTTTCAGGTCTGTGGTCAAAAAGACCCAACATAAAAAAAGGGAGAGGAAGAAAAGGAAAATTTAAAAAAACATTTTATTATTGATCCTCTTTTAACTGAGCCAGTGGAATGTCTCAGCTGTGCTATCTACCTCTTCCACCCATATACTTTCCCATTATGTTCTTTTATACCATAATGATTTTCTTAGCTGCTGCAAGATTAGATTGCAGATATATTAAAAAGAAATCAGGTTGTCTCATCAAATGTTGACAGGGAAGCCAGTTTCTTGAGGGACATCTTGACCATAGAACAACAGTATATTGTATAATCGTAGCAGTTTAAGCTTAGTCAGTGTGATAGGATATAACCAAACATAGTTTTCATATCATCCATACACACTTCTCCTCTAAAACTCATAACTCTCACCAATGATAGCAAGGTATTAACTGCATGTAATATTTCACCTATGTGACAGGCAATGATAATATTCTCATGGCTTGTGACATATCTCCCACCTACAGAAACATCCCTGCAGTTACAATTTACCCAATCTTCTTATATTCTCTGCAGCTTCAAATGTCAGCACATCTACTCTAGCATTCCTGATCTAGAATTCCAACTCCAGCTTTTGCTAATTGTAATCTTTTGTTATCCTAATATGCCTGCCATGAACATAAAGCTGCTCTTAGGTTATTAAATGTGAAAACAATGTTTTTATAATAGACAACATGAAGAAAGCAGACAGCTTCTGTTAAAACACTTTAACAGAATACTGTTAAAATCATTACTGAGACTGGTACAACTAAAAACAAGCTTTTTTTTTTGTTTTTGCCAGTTTATTGTGGAATGTGTTCCTGCTCTCCTTTTGGCTGCCCTCTTTTATTACTTCTCGGCACCAGTTAAAGATACTATTGTTCACCAAACCTTTTAAGGAGATGGGTTTTTATCTTAAAGACTTATTAAATAGCAACAGAGCATTCTTGTAATAATTACAAGGGCATCTGTTTTAGTATTTACAGTTTGTTACAATTTTGAAGCAGTATAATGGTTAAAAGATAAGGAACCTATAAGATATATAACATAAACTAAATACTAGGAGTAGGACATAATGGTTAAAACTTCTGAAAAAGTATTCACATTTGAAACAATGTTCCTTACCAGAAGAACTACATGTCTCACTGATTTCAAAATGCTTTGCTGCTTCATTTTAAAATAGTGTTTGAATTCTTTACAAAATGTTAACTATGAAAGAAACAGCTCAGGGATTTACTTTCCCTTCTAGTCTTTGGGATAGGAAAACAATCTATTTTTATGCAAACTACCCAAATTCATAAAATAATCTGGGTAGGCTCCTAGAAAACTTACAATATCTTCTTTAAATTGGCTTTAAGAAACTGAATTAAGCCAATATTTCTGGAAAAAAATGAATGAGTTTAAAGCTTCCAAATGTTTATCTGAAAGGGTTATCCCTATAGACACCAGAACATACATCTATTATTCCTATAGTTCAGAATGTTTATACATACAGAGCAGACTTAAAGTCATACAGTAAACAAACATCCTTCAGATTTTGACTTGTGGTTTCTAATTTATAATTAGCTGATGCTTTTATATTTAACTGGAGGAGGAAGCAGTAAGTTCCCAATTCAGCTACTTACTTGTGTCAGGAGAAGAAAAGAAGACTCTCCATCTAATCCCTAAGTATTTTCAAGGCAGAGCAATCTGGGAGGAATTTTTGCCTCAGTCAACTCATGCAAATGAAGAGAACTTAGGAAGCCAACAGCCTTTGCGAGTTGAATTGATTCTTACTGCTGAATCATGTACAGGTAGTCCTTGACTTACAACAGTTCATTTAGTGACCATTCAAAGTTACAACAGCACTGAAAAAGTGACTTAT
>JANHFL010008235.1:0-12348 GCA_032468155.1 Oxyrhabdium leporinum
AATGATGGATGATAATTTGTTATGAAGATATGTAATAGTATTAGATTTATATAATTTGGTTAAATGATATAAATATGGTGGATAACAACTTATTTGTATTGAAGGTATGATACCCAGATACCACACTGTTCACACAACAGTGTTGTGTGTTTGTATAAAGATTTAAAAATAAAAAAAACTTTACAAAAAAACCCAAAGTAATTAGTAGCGCACAAGTCTAATAGCAATGACAGTCTGATCAATATATTTCTAATATTGTAAAAAGGAGATAAAGTTCTTTTGAACTGATCTCTTCTCAGCACAAATGTTTCCAGATCAAAAATATCCTTCTTCAAGTATGATGAGATGACCTGAACTATGCACTTCATTCCAAATGCTATTTCATCACAGATTTAGGTAAGTACATTTCCCTCCTCTTTTATTTACAGCTCATTTCCTAATGAATCCAAGCATGGAATTTGTCCTTTTTTTTATTACAGCTACTGCATACTGTGTTGACATTTTCATTGAAATAGCTACCATATCAATGATGCCTTTCTTGAGCAATTACTAGCAGGTCATAACATATATATGAGGCTTGAGAGGAGGAGGGTTATGTAAATATGCATTGCTTTGGACTAGATTTACCCAGAATTCCCTTTGACAACCTCCTGATCCTTTTTCTTGGCCCACGGTCTGCCGGTGATTTTGTAAGACAGAGTTTCCTCAAAAGTCTCACATAAGCCTGACTGTGGGGGAGTTGTTGGCTGCTGCCCAATTTTTTTTCCTTTCACATGAGCAGCCTATGATGATAGAAGTGCCTTTTCAATTCTTAAAGAAAATTAAGCCCCCAAGAAGAGGGAGAAAAGGAAAGAAACCAATGGAGAAAGGCAGCTGGTAGTGATTTTTTTTCATTCTATACATGACATTTCTATTTCATCCACTTTTCACAGCAGGTTGGTAGGAAGGCCTTCACAATTATTTACAGATAAAGCCCTCACATGGAGAGTGCAATATGTTGCCTGGCTCTTACTTGGACCCCTGCTTTCCCTTATGGTTAGCAGGCATAAGGATGTGGGTTGCCTTGCTTGCTTTACAAATAAAGTTCATTCTTAAAATTAGAATGGATGACACTGGAGGGATGAACTTAATTAAGAAATGAATGTTTCAAACTGAAACCATGATGCCTGCAAGAATATGGATGGTCACTCAGGGGAGTTTGAGTTTCCTGTTTCTCTTTGTTTCCATCTACAGGTCTTTGGATTTTGCATTCTAGATATTGTAATCCTAATTTTGAAAAATCTAGGGAAGATGAATTGAAAGGTTAACAAACTATCTTGTCTCTTGGCATGTCCAGGGAAAAATGTCCAGGGCAAAAACAGGATGGTAGAAGGGGTATCTTCATAAGGACTCTGAGAAAATGTATATTATATAAAGGATTTAAGGTATTTGATGAACCAAACAATTGTGTTGTTGACTGATCCCTCATTGGTTGCATTGTATTACCTTTTTGAATTAAATCACATCTTGTACTTCTTTAAAATTAATGTGTAACTTTTCTTAGATTAAAGCCACTTTCCTGCTTTCTTAAATAAAAAGTACATTCTGAAACAAGTAATCACATCCTGAACAAATGTGCTCCAAAGAAAGTACTTGGTAATTTTTCCTCAAATTAGGAAGATATTTGGAATGTGATATTAACATCATTTAGATGCATTGAACATATTTTATATGTATATATATATTATAAGTATGTATATAATATATACATATACACATTTTGTGAACAAGACTTCTACAAGGAAAGTACTAGGTAATTCTTCCCAAAACCAGGAAGGTATTTAAAATGTTTTACTAATATTAATTTAATGCATTATATAGGCCATAATATGTATATATACTTTAGATATTTTAATTCTCATCTACGTGTGACTGTGTATTTATGAATAGCAATGACACATGAAAGACTGTTTTTAATTGTTCAACATTAACCTAATATTCTACTTGCTGTATGTAATATGCTATTTATATGCATTTTTTTTACTTAGCTGCTCTGTTTTATTCGGTAGGTACTAATTTAACAACATAAAAAGGTTAATAAAATGCTGTTTCATTAGAAGTTTTCAAAACCATTTCTACCATACTTTATAATATACCATACTTTATAATGATATTTAACTATTATCATCCTTTTATCTTGCTGTTTATGTCTACTGTGGAATAAATGTAAATTGTAAAATCCTGTATGCCTGAAGGAAATAGATTAAATAAATTCAGATATGTAATAGTCTTTGTCAATAGTCAATTAATTTACCAATTTGATTGTTTGATCTAATATATAACTATGAAATACAGGTAGTTCTTAATTTACGACCAAATTGACCCCAAAATTTCTGTTACTAAGTGAGATAGTTGTTAAATGAGTTTTGCCCCATTTTATGACCTTTTTTTGCTACAGTTGTGGAAGGAAGAAAGGAAGGAAGGAAGAAAGGAAGGGAGGGAGGAAGGAAGGAAGGAAGGGCTCTAGTTGATCAGGATCATGAGTAGAAGGATTTTATTAGCCTCATGTTCAATTTATTTGTACCTCTTTAGGCATCTGACTAATTACTATGGAAACCGAACACTGGCTCAGATACCTTGGTCTATAATCCAGCAGTGCTTTCTTTATTATCTGCATTGCCTGCATTTCTAATACAGTGCTTATTATTCAAGGATTAGGTAACGTATTCATGTGTGCATGTGTAAAATTAATTTCCATTAATTTTATTAATGTTACCTAATTAGATGTTTCCTAATCCTTGAGTAATCAGCACTGTGTTAGCAATGCAGGCACTGCAGATAATTAAATTAATGGAGCTTGGAAGAAGCAGGCAACGTCAGGAAACAGAGTGGTGGTTTAAAGTTGCTTCACTGGTGTGCAAAGGTAAGCATGAACGACCCTAAATTTTAAAGTAAAATGTAAAATGGGCCAGTGGAACTGAAGAGACCAGTTGCTTCCCATAACTCACAGATAATTGTAACATGCCATTTGAAACACACCCAAACGAAATTCATGCTAGACAAGAGGAAAAAAAAGTAGAACATAAAGTTCTTGGGTCTTGTACTATCTGTTATTTAAAATCATTCAGCTTCATAAAGCATAAAATTAGGATCATGTATTACAAGATGTTCTTCCTTAAATCTCAGTATGAACCTTCTGAGTGAATAGTTAACTACCGGTACTTCCTAATTTTCTGGAGATAACAATCAGAAAGTAAGAAAGTACCATTCACCATCAATACCGACCTGCCTTCCATGAATAATAATCCTTAAATTTCAGAAAAGATTAAAAAGATTAAATGTGCTGAATTTCAGCAAAGTATACGTTCGTTTTGGACCTATGGTGATAACATTAGTTCCGCACCAACATTGTGTCCATTGCAGTATTTGGTTAAGAACACTCCTACATAGTCCCTGCTTGAAATGGACTAAACTGGACAATAATGATAATGAGATGCAAAGAGGAAAAAGCAGCAATAAAGAAATATAAATTAGCAGCAATGGAATTTAGGGCAAAAATGGGAAGTATAAAAGCAAAATGATCATTTCAGGCTTTTACCAGTTTACAAAAGAATAGGGTGTCTATTTGGTTAATTGGCCATCTCCCAATTTTATCAATACTTGGAAATACTTCTGAGGTTTTTAATTGTGTCTTTTGAATGGTACATAAATGTAGTTTATGTGTCCATTGATGGCTGATTTGTCTCAATGCCAGATTTCTGAGAATTCTGTAGTGTTTTTGGCTTTAGCTTGGTCTTGGTTTTTTAGTAAAAACTACGGTTGAGACTTTTTATATGTTGTGAGATTAAGGAATTTCCATTGTCTCTTCTGACTGCTAGTTGGTGTTCATAGCTGCGCACTGCTTTTCTTCTGACTCTCTGCTTTACATAGTGGCTGTTACACTGTGTATCATAGATGGTTCCTGTTTATTTCTTCTGGGCTACTGGTTTTTTATATTACTTAGGAAGTTTTGGAGAATTTTTGTCAGTTTGTGTGCTACAGTGATAGTCTGTTGGTTGTTTCAGAGATGTTTCGATGTATGGTAGTGTTATCCTTTTCGTAGTTTGTGTTGTTTGTGCTGATTGAATGGCTGGACACTTTTTGATAAAGTTGGATGAAGTGGATATTCAACTTGTTAGAAGATGTTGTATAGTTCTGGATTCATTTACCTCTGATTTTTTTGCTAGAATTTCTAATGAGCCAACCTGCTTTTGTAGTGCTAATGTTGCTCTAAGATACTATACAATCTTATAAAAAAATGATTAATTGATTAAGAATGGATTGAGCATGATAAAAGAAGCTTAGTTTAATCTAGATGTAAACTAGATTGCTTACTGTTAAAATTGTGAGATATTGGGTGAAACTGAAATATATCTAATTGAGGAATAAGATATAAAATACATATGAAAAATACTTTATTTAGATGAATTTCAAATAATAGGTTTACTATTTTTTCCTTGTTTTTGATAATAGATGTTGAAGGTATGCATCTTCATTGATCTTTAAGACTTCATGATTTAAGGACCACAAGGATGTAGGTTAATATGGATAGTTTTCAGGTTACAACTACTAGCTCAGTGACCATCAAAAGTTATAATGGCACTGAACCAGTGGTAGTTATGACCAATCATCAAAGTTCTGACTATCGCAGCATCTCTGCAGTCACACGATCACAGTTTGGATGCTTGGCAACTGGATCACACTTATGAGGGTTGGAGCATCTCACAGTCATATGATCATCATTTGCAACCTTCTCTGCTGGCTTCCCACAAGCAAAGTCAATGGGGAAGCATGAGTTGTTCCTATAATTGCTCTAACGGTCTTTCTCCCAAATAATCCCATTATGGAGTGTGAGATGCCTGGGATTGTATTCTATAGCACCCTCTGCCTACCCACACACCATAGCACCTGTAGAATCTTCTACTAGACTTCTGATGGCATCTGTTGATCCACCTGCCTTCTGTAGCATCTATCCATGACCTCCCCGTGTCACCTCACACACTCACATACTCTGTAGTGCCATGGCACCTGCTATCACCTGTGCATTTTGCTTGGGACTCCTGGCTCTGAACACGGTATGTTTCTGGGTTATGACAACAGCCAGAACTGCCAGGAGTACCATTGCTTTGTGATGAAGTCACATGACATTGTGTTTTATGATCACATCATTTAACAATGGAAATTCCAGTCCCAATTGCCATCTTAACATGAGGACTATTGCAATAGGATTTATTTTCTATCTTTTTTTTGCAGAAATACTTTGCCTGATCTTGTAAAGTGATTGCTAATCTAAGGTCTCTTCCTTCTGCCTTTCATACAAGCACACAGAACCTATATTTTCAGACTCTCTTTCCAGTAGGATATAACTACTAATAATGCATTTATTACACATATCTTTAATTTCTGTTATAGTTACCAAATGTGTATCACTAACATTGCTCAAATTATATTCTTGTTCTCAGGAGCATGCTCTATCTTAGAATGCTTCAAACTCCAAACTACTGAAATATGCTGAATTTATGAATGTCTATAAGGGTGTATTTCTTCCCCCCCCCCCTGATGTTTAACAAGATGAATAAGATTACTGTGTGAAACTTTTAGTAGCAGTAATAAGCATTATACTGTTTTTGGTCAATTGAATTATTATGCTACTTCAGATTTCCAACTATTAAACAATTTAATATCAAACTGAGCATTTAAATAAGCATATAGGGAATTTCATCCCACATATGCATGAATATAATAAAACAGCGCTACAGCTCAATACTTTTTGATTAACTGCAGTGATTTCACAAATGATGTGAATAGCATAGTGATCTAAATCCTGCCAGTTGCAAATATTATTGATATAATATCACAAATCCTCCCCTGATTGAAAACTGTAAAATGAGACAGACGGTGAAGGAAAAGATCATTTTAAGGCATAGATAGATAAACTGGCTTCATCTAGATGTTTTGTATGATTTTTTTGTAGTTGTTGTTGTTCAGTGGCTAAGTTGTGTCCAACTCTTCATGATCCCATGGATCATCTATATCTTGACAATTCCTTGCATCATAGAACATAGAATAATAGAGTTGGAAGGGACATTGGAGTTCTTCTAGTCCAACTCCCTGCTTAAGCAGAAGACCCTGTACCATTTAGGCAAAGGGTTGCCCAGTTTCTTTTTGAAAGCCTCCAGTGATAGAGCACCCTCAACATTTGAAGCCAAGTTATTCCATTTATTCCTTGCTCTCACCATTAGGAATTTTCTCCTTAGTTGTAGGTTCTTTCTCATGTTGTTTGATTTACATCCATTGTTTTTCGTCTTGCCTTTTGGTGTTTTAGAAAATAGTTTGACCCCCTTGACTTTGTAGCAGTCCCTCAAATATTGGAACACTGCTATCATGTCTTCCCTACTCCTTCTTTTCATTAGACTAGACATACCCAATTCCTGTAACCGTACTTGATATATTTTGGGCTCCAGCTCTCTAATCATCTTTGTTGCTCTTCTCTGCACTCTTTTCCATCATACGCATGATGGCTGACGAAAGCTAAAATCTAAAATACCTTTTAGAAGGTTTTAATCCTTGCCACAGTGTCTAGATTGCAACTTAAATTAAAGTGCATTTAACTTAACTCACATTTAACTTAAAATGCATTCCATACAGTAAATGCTTGCATCTTTGTGGAGATTTGCAGGATTGTGTGGTCAATGGATCTTCATTGCATTTTCTCTTTCCCACAATTCTGGAAAAAGAGAAGCTATTCTTTTGATCAAAGTCAAAAAAAACCCCACAATTGTTTTTAATAACCTAAAGCACAGTCCGAAAGATGTAGCTGATTAATGCTTCAATAAGAAACAGGACAAAGTCTTGAATGTTATGAAAAAAATAATGCTGCGGTGAATAATGGATGAGCACTTAATATAATCACTGGATTCATGTGATAGGATATATGCATATGATTAGCTTAGGACCAGTATTTCTCTATGTGTATACATGAATAAGAAAGATAACTGGGGAGGAAATCTTAAGTACATTTTTGGTATTCCATATATGTTCACATTTTCATTTTTCAAATGGTGACTTTGGTTTTTAATTTGAAAAGTGCACAGTTGCTGCCATCAATGTTTGTTCTGATTTCAAATCTGGCCTCTCAGAAGATGCTATCAATCAAATATGGATCAGAACTAAATTTCAGTGCATGTCACCCATCCTGATTCTAAATTATCATTACTTCTGAACAACCAGGTTTGCTTATTTTTTTAAGTACTGAAATCAGCTCCAAAATCAGATAATAAAGTCAAGATTCCCTTTAGGTGAATTTGGAAGTGGTTTATCTTTGTCTTTTTTTGTGCTGTTTTTTCCAACTTCCCAACGTAGCCTGTCTCCTTGGGTTTCATTGTATATCTCCATTCAATTTCCACCAGAACTGCTCTGCTTAGTTTTTTAAAAAATAATCAACCAAGTATGGAAGCTACGTGAAAGATACATAGCAAATGTTTTACAATGACTCAAACATTCAATTACAGTCTTTAAAAAAAGATCATCAGAAGTTAGAGAAAAGGAGAAAAAATTTGGCTGAGATAATTTAGAAGCAGATCTAAGCATTCTGAGATCAATCTGTGGCCCATGGACCGTATACAACTGTGTAACTTCTTTCTAGGAGCCAGCAAAGTTTTGTAGTATTGAGGAGGCTGCACAGCAAGGGTAGAGCACTGAGTGCCAAGTAGATGTACAGGTTGGATCGCAAGAAGTTCTCCATAAATAGGAATCAGTATGTAAAACCATTGTTATCAATGTAGGTAACATCATTATGGGCACTGTAGATGTTACCTAGCTGGATAATGAAATACCTGCAAGAAAACAGCCAAGCTCAGAGACTACCAGCGACTCCTCAGTTTCTGAACTACAGATATTCTCTTCTTTTAGAACAAATAGTAATGTTGTGGAAACCTGGTAGCTCATCTCTGACCAACCCAATGGTGTCCTGGAAAGCCAACAAGGAGAATCAGGTACTGTACTTGACAACAAGTAAGAAAGATAGAAAGACAATAAGCTATCAAGGTTTCTTTGCTAAGCAAAGAAAAAAAATGGAAGAACTCTTAAAGACAAGAGGAAAATGAGAAAAAGAGCAAAGGAAAGAATGTATTTGCTCGGGAAATGGATGAAAAAGAAAAGCAGAGTAACATCCAAGTAACATCCTAGATATGATCTGGAACAAAAACATGTATCAGTCCTGCAATAAAACAGATATTGAATGCCACGTGGTTTTTGCCAATCTGAATTGAGTGGCTAAGGTTAGGTTAATGACAACTAGGCAGTGAATTACTGGCTTCACTTTAGATTAATGAAGAAATTCAGCTAATTCCTAATTTTAAAAAAATCTGGTGTCCAGGATAGGATAGAAGTTTATTTGAGGACATTTAATAGACTCAGATTTCCACTTCTCTTTTTCTGCCTGTGGAGAACAGAATTTACAATGGTGAACCACTGGGATAAAGGGAACAAAAGTGATTCTGTCCCAAATATATTGTGACTGAATTGTCTTTAAAAGCAATTTCTCATTCTTTTTCTCACTGATACTCAGATACACCTTTCCGTCTTCATGCTGTTGGAAGAAATGTCCATCTGGGTTCAGTTCCAAGTGGGAAGAAAGAGACAGTGGAAACGTGGTGACTGCTTGGAAAGATGGTTTAATGGTGTACAGGACCACATCGATCCTGAGCAAAAAAAAGCACATGGGTGAGAGAGGGAGAGAGATTTATAACCTCTGTTGAGCTTTGAACTTGCTTCCTGTTCCTATGGTAAGAAATGTATCCTGATTGGTTGTCAGGCTCCCAAGGGGCCTTGCAGGGGTAGCTTGGTTGAATCTTGCTGGGTGATGTAATCTTCCCAGGTCCCATGTGCTGAGATGGGTAGAGGGCAATTAGATGGCTCTGCCTGAAGGAGGTAGGTCTTTGTTATGTAGAATAGACTGGCTCAGACCTTAATGGCCCATTAACAAAGGGGTGGGGTGGCCTGCCTGAGTTTCTATTTCTCTTTTAGGGAAAATATTAATGGCTTTTTTAGTGTATACTAAAATATTTCATTTTTCTAGGAGAGGGGTGGGTTTTAACTTCTAACATTGACATGGCTGTGAAGTGAATCTGATTTCTCCATTGACTTTGCATGTCAGAAGGTCTCAAAAGATGATCAGATTACTTCAGGACACTGCAACCAACATAAATATGAATCAGTTGTCGAGCATCGGAATTTTGATCACATAATCATGGGGAAGCTACAAAGGTGGTAATTGTGAAAAATGGTCATAAGTCAAAATTTTCAGTGCCGTTGTAACTTTGAACGGTCAATAAACAAACTTAAGTCAAGGATTACTTGTATATGTCTATGGAGATTCTCAACAATCAGGTCACGGTTCTATCAACCATCCCATTGGTTCAGACGTCAAAAAAAACATCTGGGATATTATTTTACCAAGAGTATGACTTCACTAAAAATTCCAAAGGGGTACAGAAGTAGAAAAGCCAGTTCTAACATTTTTGCCTGAAAACAGCATAGGTAAATGCTTTGACCTTTGAACCTCCCACTGTCCATTGTCCACCAATCATTTGCGTTTGTTTTGTTTCCAGAATAATCTCACTGCCTTGGACTTTCCCAGCCGATGACCTTGGGGCGGCAGGTCTATCTCATGCTTTCAGTGGGCTTACTTGCATTCCCGATTTCCCTTCCTGAAATATGCCTTGCATTCCAATGCCTTCCCTCTCCACTCCTGTTACTCTTGTCTGGTTGACAGCAGGGTTCCATACTGAATCACAACCCTCTAGGAACATTAATCCTACAAGGAAACAAACACACCTATTGTTAGACCCAAATCTGTATACACTATAGAACCTGTTGGGGTTGATCTGGGTACTTAACAAGAAACCAATGGATCAGTGTAGTTGCCCGAACATCTGTCCCTGCCAACCACTCTGCATTGGACGGGGGAAATCCCTTCCATAAGACTACGTATTGTAACTTCCCCTTGTAGCATTGAGTGTCAAGGATCTCCACGCCCTCAAAATGTTTTTCTGCTTCTACCCATGTAAAGGGGAGAGGCGACTCAATAGCCGATCCCAGCAGTGAGCTGCGGAAGGTCTTTAACAAACTGCGAAATGTCAATGTTCAGCCCAATTGATTTGCTGGTACTTCATGCAGCATCGAAGGCACTGCTCCAGGTCTGCATTCGGACATTCACAGGCTCCTTTCACTTGAGGATTATGGGGGGAACTAAAACCCTAGGAGGATCCCAACGAGCTCAGGAATTCACGCCAAAACTTTGATGTCAATTGATTTCCCCGATCTGAGATCATGCATTTCGGAACACCATGCAACCGGTGTATGTGCTGTAGAAAGCAGCTAGCCAGGGACCGAGCGGAAGGGATCCTAGGACATGCCACAAAATGGGCTTGCTTGGAAAATAAGTCTCTAATAACCCAGATCTCAGTATTCCTAGCACTCTCCAACAGCTCCACAATCAAGTCCATAGATATAGCCTTCCAGGGAGCCACGGTCGGTAACAGTCCTGGAGGCTTACTGGGCAGCCTCTTCACTGAAGCACACACAGGGCAGCTGGCCACGTAGGTTTCTATGTACTTCTTCATCCACGGCCTCCAAAATTGCCTTTTTATGAGATGAAGGGATTTGGCAAATCTAGAACGTCCCGCTGCTTTCGCATCATGACTCCACTGAAACATTAGGGTTCTCTGGCTAGCCCAGGGGTCTGCAACCTTAAACACCCAAAGAGCCTATTGGACCCGTTTCCCACAGAAAACACCGGGAGCCAGTAATTTAACAACCGGTGTGACTGGGTGGGCGTGGCCAAATTAACATCACTCCCGCCCAGTCACATGACACACGCCAGCCACGCCTACCCAGCCACGCCTACCCAGCCGGTCATTAGGGCAGAGAACCGGTTGTTGAATTATTTGTCCCACCCGGATCTGCCTCACCCCTCCCCTCCCAGCCACCTCTTGCCACGCCCAGCCTCTTGGTCTCTTTCTTGCTCTTTGTCTCTCTTTCTCTCTTACTCTTTCTGTCACTCTGTCTCTCTGATCACTCTTTGTGTCACTGTCTTTGTCCGTCTGTCTGTCTGTTTTTCTGATTCTCTGGTGCCTCACTCGCTGCCTGACAGACTGCAGCAGGAAATGGTGGGCGCTTACTTCTGGCCTTTGTTGGTGCTGGACGTGCCTGGGGTCCCCTCCTTCTCCTGGAGCCCATTATGACTTGGAGCCATAATGCGACCCTGCCCCACTCGCCCCTGACAACAGCAGCGGGGTCGGGGATGGAGAGCAGGTTTCATGTCTTCCTGAGCGACCTGCTCTCCATCTCTGATGCTGCTGCTGTTGCCAGGGACGAGTGGGGCAGGGTCGCATTATGGCTCCACGTCATAATGGGCTCCAAGAGGAGGGGACCCCATCTCCCCCATTGTGAAGAGCGCTAAATTTCACTGTGCTGAGGAGGAAGCATGAGTCGCAGAAGTTTCCCCGAAGGCCCTCCTCCTCATGCGCCCCCCTGGCCCGCTGTGGTGGGGCTGGGAGGGCGCGCACGAGTGGGGAGACCCTCTTCAAGCGAGCGGCTGGCTCAGCCAAAGTGCAGCGAAGGCAGGCGGGGCAGGCGGGTTGACCGGATGACCGGCGAGCGTCTTTGGCGAGGGTGCTCTGGCTTTCTCCGAACCTGCCCCTAGGGTGGGCATACAAGGTTCAGTGGGGCCAGCCCCCTTTTCCCGCTGTCCTGAGCTTCTTTACTCCTCCGGCAGAGTGGTGCTGCCGGCCGCATTGATTGAAAAGCATCCTCCGGGTGGGGAAAGTTCCCCAAGAAAGGATTAAAGGTGCGGCTGGGCGTTGCAGGCCTGTCCCCGTTTCAGTCGCCTGCGACACCCAGCAAGAGATGAGACACGAGAGAACCTGCCCCGGCTGCTTCTTTCCACAGCACAGGGATGAAAGGAGGGAGCCGCAGCAGAGGGACAAAAAAGCCACATGTGTCTTCGGAGCTGAGGGTTGCCCACCCCTGGGCTAGCCGGAACATATAACGTGCTTCCCATCCATGGCAGTCCATTCCTTAACAACGGTTCGCCTTTGTTTGCTGGAACCACTCATCCTCCAAAGCATCCTTTACTGATTGTGCTAAAACTTTGGTCAGCTTTGATGGAGATGCCCCGTTGTCTCCGATGCTGCTACTTGTCTGTAGTGGAAGTGACAACTGCTTGTGGGACACCTTGAAAGGAATCTTGCTGCCTTCCAGGAAATGCCTCCATGTTAGGAGAGCCCAGCGGACAGCCAAATCTCCAGCATGGGTTTCTTGCTATCG